>CAWUFW010020581.1:0-147081 GCA_963921515.1 Calotriton arnoldi | reverse complement strand
GAATGGACGAAGAGAAATAGAAAGAAGGACGAGAAACGGGCAGACGGGTGGAAAAAGAGAAGGATGAAAGAACGAGAAGATGAACAGAAGGAATTTCTGGCTGAATGAGGAAATTAAGGGTGCAAAGGAGAGCGGAAGTAAGCAAAGTAAGGGGAAGCGGGATGCAGCACGAGCGAAAGGAGGGCAATAACAAAAAGAAAGGTAGAAAAATAAAGAAGGGAAGACAGTAAGATACGGAAAGGATAACGGGTTGGGAGAAGGAAGGAATAGGGAATGCAGAAAGAGGTGATTATAAAAAAAGGAAGAAAGAAAAAGAAAGGAAGGAAAGCAAGAAAGGTGTAAAGGAAAGAATGATGGAGCGAGGGAAGGGGAGCAGCACTGGGCCCAAGGCGAGCAGAGGCAACTAGCGGCCCGCGGGCATTTCTTTGAGGGAGTTTTCTTCGTGAAATAGGTCTGATGCTGAACGGCAAATTGCATCTTTTTGATGTGTTAATTAAATGCTTAAAAGCACACAAAAACACGCCCAACAAGCGCACGCCCGCAACATAACCCCTCACACATAGACACGCTTTAGGGAGGGACACACAGCAATGCGCAGTGAGTTCGTCTGTTGCTAGAAATACCATGCGGAAGCGAGAGAAAAAGAGAGAGAGAGAGAAAAAGAGAGAGAGAGAGAGGGGCCTGAAATGCCACTAAGGATAAGGTGGAGGGAACTGAGAAAGAAGCTGCAGAAGTGTTGAGTAGAGAAAACGCGGGAAAGGGGCCAAGTGAGGAGAGGAGAGAATGAGAGGGAATGAGAGCTGCTAAGTGGGGAGCAAGAGCAGGAGAGAGCGGAGGGGCGAAATGAGAGAGATGTGGCATTGGAGACAAGGAATGCATCCGGGCAAGAGACAGGTGAAGGGCATGATGAGAGAGGGAGACCCGTGTGTGTTCTATGCCACTGTATCCTTGGACAGATATCAGCACTGTGCGAGCACTGCTAGGGTTCAAGGCTTTATTATTAGTGGCAGCACCCTTACAGCTGTTTATAAAGGGAGGTGAGAGCCTACAAGCGGTATGCAGGGTGAGGCATTGGGAGACAGTTCTGTAAACCCCAGACTTCCTCGCTGAAAGCAGCACCTGCTTCCCTCCTTCTGTACCTCAAAAGTATCCCTGTACCACTGGGGGTGAACTGGGTACGCAAATGATGCAGTGTCCCGTGTGCGGCTCCTCTGCTTCCGGGTGTAAGGTGACGGGGACAGAGGGGACAAGAGAGAAAGACAATAAGGTGGGTGGGGGGAGCGGAGGAAGGGGAGGCGAGGGAGGGGAGCAGGGATGGGAGGTAGTGCACTGTGAAGCAAGCATCCGAGCGAGGGCATAGGTTTTATAAACGGTCAAACAAAAGCAGAGGAGCTGATGGGAAATGCCCCCCCCCCTAAAATAATAATACTTTTTTATGTGTTCACACTTGAACCAGTAGGTGTGTAGCACTTGGGGATTATTTTTACAGTATTCACGCCAGTGAGAACATTTCACAGGTGAGTGGTTAATCAAGCGGGTAGCGGAGTGGTGTTTTTTTTATCTTTGTAACTGAATCCGGCTAAATGATAGCGCCTAGAAGCAGCACTTACATACTATATGGAAAAAGCGAACTTTCATCAGTGCAAAGAGATGCGTATATAATAAACCATAACCCTCAGAATTAGGGCTTTTAGAAAGTTATGAAACACACCATTTAGGATTGGGCGGTCGACCTCGAACCTGAGAAACCGGGTTCGAGTCTCGGCAATGACGCTGAACATCCTGTGATTCTGGGAAAATCACTTAATCTCCCCATGCCTAACAAAAATGAATGTGTCCTCATGTAACACAACCTGTGCTATGTAAAGCGCTCTGATACCCGGTATTGTGCTATATAAAACTCCAAAAGAAGAAGAAGAACCATTTGCATTTTTCTGTGAAGCTCAACTTTGCATATTGCATGTAGAGTTTTCAGTAAACACTCAGGTGAAGTGTAACCTGATATGAAATGCGCTGCCCCTACAGTTTGAGGACAGCCTGTATTGTACCATCACACGCATGCTGGTTTTATTACAATGAGTCCGAGTGCCTTTACCTGTCAATTTTTCGTTCAGTTCGCCAAATGAGCGTGGGGACGATGCAAGCAAGTAATAATGGTACTGGGGTTTATTGCTGTGGGTAGTCCCAGCAGGACACATTGTTCACAAGAGAACATACCCAAACACACACAAACACATCCCTCTAAACCCCAGTCAACACTAGCTCCTGGAATGTGGTCCCCGCAGTCAGAGATCATTCACCTGCAAACCACGGATACCACCTGTCGTGCCCACCAGGCCGCGTGGTCTGTGAACTCCTCTGTTAAAGCTGCGTCTTCTCAGTGGCTTGTCTCTAAGTACAACTAGCACGGGTACCGTAGATTGTCAGCCACTGCTGCGGGAGTGACTGGCGAGCCTCAGTTCCATTGAGAATCAGACAACGGCTACTCCTGAACCGGTCCGCGAATAGTCCGCTCCCCTCCAACAGGTGCAAGGGCGTGCACGCGCCAGTCCCTGTGACTGCAGCCATCTCCTTGCACCATCTCTGTGTGTGTTTATATATGTATATATATATATACAAGATGTACCCCGGCACTCCTAAAGTTTAGAGTTCAAGTATATGACATTATTTGGTCAGGACTAATGAAACAAAAAATCTGCTTTAGCACAGGAAAACACCAGCGATATTACTTATCAAAAATATTCATAGATTTATTATATACAAAATTCAAGGTCAGCTAATAGCGTTTTTAACAATATTTTACAGGACTGAAAACACTAAAGATTCAGACAAATGGTTACAGAATAAGATTTCTTAAGTTGTAATAGCGTGATCCAGTCCTTGTAAGAGAACACGAGAACAGCCAACATGTGTTTCGTCACATCCGTGACTTCCTCAAGGCTGTAAAGACAATAATACAAACATATACATACTGTTAAATTTAACCTTACATTACATAACATATCTTGTATTCTCAAGACCTAAGAATACATAAGTAAGGATTTTCAGAAAAGGAAGAAGAAGGTCCAGCATCCGTGCGACTAGATGGAAAGTGTTTAGCCCAAGTGAAAAAAGACATATCGTGCCATAAGCAAAGTTATATTTGGAAGAAAAGAAAAAACCTTTCTACAAGGAAAGAGGGAAACTGCAAAAGGAGATCCAGAACCAACATACTTAGTGATACTTCAAAAAAGGGAGAAGGAAAAGTGTCGCTCAGTATAGGAATATAAGAACAGGGGGACAGAAATTTAGGGAAACAGGCTTATTGCGAATTCTGACCTCTGAAGATATTTTTATGCTATGAGATGATGGTTGTTCGTCAGTAGATTCACGTAGTAAAATAAATAATTCAAATTCAGAATAAGTTCTGAAAGCTAAAATGAGAACAGGATAAATTAGTACAGTTACAGATTTGTATGTCCAGTTATATTGTGATCGCCACATTCTATGCTTACTTCCAAATACCATCTGTAAAGTCTTGAGTCGCCTCAGCCAAATTGCGGATAGTACAGCCAAATCGGCCTTTCAAATGGAATTTGCATCTTGTACCAGAGTGGATTTAGTAAAGCACAAGAGGTAACCCAATTTCCAGTTTGTGGATGACTTCTGACGGACTATTATAGGCCCCTAATGGACAGAATGGAAAGGGAAGGCCATTATTATATTGAAGACCCAATCACTATTAGAAAGGTGGTGGACAACCCCTACCCAAGTGAACTGTGTGAGGGCAAGAACTTACGTGTCATAGGCGTTACTGGCGAAATCTCCTTGCACCATCTCTGTGTGTGTGTATATATGTATATATATATATATATATATATATATATTCACTGAAAAAACCATAGGTTTCAGGGACGTTATAGTTAGAAATTAGCATTTAGAAAACCTTTGAAATTCACTGAAAAAACCACAGGTTTCAGGGACGTTATAGTTAGAAATTAACATTTAAAAAACCTTAGAAATTCACTGAAAAAAACACAGGTTTCAGGGACATTATAGTTAGAAATTAGCATTTACAAAACCTTAGAAATTCACTGAAAAAACCACAGGTTTCAAGGACGTTATACTTAATTGGACATTTCACTCGTACAAAACCAGTGAAATTCAGCCGTTATAGTTAGTTCAGCTGGGGGCGCTAGAGGGCGCACGGCAAGATGGCCGCACCCTAGTGCTGCTCTGCCCGGCCGGGCCGACATCCGCCCATTATCTGCTTAATAACGGCGCATCCACCTTCTAAAACGGACCGGGTGTTGTTGCGGTGGGGTCCTGAGGCGGCTGAAGTGGTCGGACACCGCGTCGGAGCGCTGTATCCGCTGTAAACGCTGACATCTCGGCTGCCTGGGGAGCGCGCGCAAAATGGCGCCCACCGCGTACCTCTGAGTCGCGGTGACTCGGCAAACGGCTGGTTGCTGTGGTATCCGGTTTCCGTCCCAAATACAGCTCGTGAGGGTGCCTGCTTAGCCGATTTGGAGAGCCCATTCCTGGTGGGTCCCGTGGCGTGACCCGGATCGCTGGTGGTGGTGATATCGAGTGCGGGAGCTCCCGCTGATCTCCCTGATTGCCCGGGCTCCGGCAGACGGCGGACTGAGGATCGCGGGCTCCCTACAGTCGGCAGTGGTGTGTAGTGTGTGGCGCCGGCTGGGCTTGTGGCTGCGTAGGCAGGTGGAGGCCCGGGCTCGGCGCGGCGCGCTGCGATCTGCTGTTGGGCTGGGGGGGAGCTTGTGGATCTGCTGAGCGGTGAAGCGGCAGAGCGTGAGGGCTGACAACTACTGAATGCCTCTGCTGTATGTGCTTCCTGATGAGACGAGGGGGCTGAGCTGAGCCCATGTCCTACTTCATCTGGTGGCTGCGATTGCTGCGGAGCTAACGGGCCACGCGGCGGGGTGCTGCAGGGGGTGCTGCTGTCTTGGCAGGCTTTGAGGGCCCGGATTGCCTGTGGACTCCCTGCGGCCTACCCCCATAGGTGGTTTCCTAGCGCTGAGTGCCCTGATCTGCGCACTGAAAGAACCCTGCCTAAGTTACTGCGGTGGTTAGTGGCACTTGAAGAGTCGGATACCCCTGGTGCTGGGCTTCTTGTGGTGTTGTTCCACATTCAGGGGTGCGGGATTGTGTGCGCTGGCCTCCCACCTGAGATCTGTTTGCCGGCTACGGAACGAACTGTCTGCTAATAGCATGGGGCGCACAGATAAAACGCAGACTCGCCTAACGTTTGATGCTGGCAAGACCCCTAAATCCACGCAGCGCTGCTTCGGACTCTGAGGCGGATGTCCACAATGATGCCCCCTCGCTGGAAACCACGTTGTTGGCCATGCAGCGCAGTCTTCAGTCTATTGAGGGCACGATGGCAGCAGTCAACCATCGCCTTGATCACATGTCTGGGCAACTGGAGAAGCAGAATGCCCGTATGGGGAGGTGGAACAGCGCGTGTCAGCTGCGGAAGATGGCCTCAGCGCAGTGTCTGGGAAAACACTGAACATGGAAAAGGTGCTCTCCCTCATTCAGGCTAAGAATGAGGATTTGGAGGCGCGGTCCCGGTGCAATAACATCAGACTGACGGGGCTGCCGGAGTCCACCAACGTGGGGAAAATGGAGACTTACATGGAAGCCCTCATTAAAGAGCTCTTTGGCACGGAGCACCTGTCCCACATGTTTATTGTTGAACACGCCCATCGATCCCTTGCGGCACAGCCGCCCCCTGGTGCAGCCCCTCGCCCCATTATAGCGAGACTTTTGAATTATAGGGACCGCGACACTATCTTGCGCCTGGCCAGGGACAAAGGGACGATTGAACATCAGGGCAATACATTGGCGTTTTTTCCCGACTTCACCGTTGCGGTGCAGTCTGCCAGGAGGGAGTTTAGCACGGTGAAGAAGTTCCTGCAATCTGAGGGAGTGCCTTATGCCATGCTGTACCCTGCACGCTTGCGTATAGGGCCTGAGGGAGACTTTAGAATTTTTGCGAGCCCTAAGGCGGCCATGGATCACGCTAAACAACTCAAACGCAAGCTGCGGGAGGATAGCACGAGTCTCGATGAAAATGACTGAAGGGCGGAGCTGCTTTGGACATTTTGTTAGCTGCAAAACGACTGTTGATTTTCAGGGATTTTCTGTGATTTTCTTTCCCTTGTGCTCTCTGCTTTGTCCTATGGTATGGATTGGTCTCTTCATGTGGCGGTATGTAGCTCCCATGTGCTTTCACAATGGGGGTGTCTCCGCTGCAGTCTGTCTGGGAGATCCGGTGGGGAGGGTGGGATGGGAGGGGGAGGCGTGCTGGCCTCCTGGCGCTCAATCCTGAGTCTTTAATTTCTCTCTTGATATGTACTTCAAGGATGGGCTTCTTTGTGGGTAGATTTCAGACAGCTGTGATAATACTGGTCCTGGTGGTGCATGTTGGTCACTCCTTGCAATGTGGGGGATACAGATCCTATTGCTGGTCACTGTATGATGCATTTATCTCTCCCTGTTGGTAGACCTCATTTCTATATCCACTGTTGCTTGTATGTTTCCACTCTTCAGGCTCTCGGGCTTGGTACGGGCCTTGGTGGGCTGGGCCAGTGTGTTGGTCATTGTTCATGAAGTGGGACGGGACGTACGGTGTGCTGAGTGCCGCACATCGAGAAGTTCTTTATTTTGGCATATACTTAGATCTGCCCGGCCACCTCCTACTTGTTGGGAGGACAGTAGCACTCTGTGCCCCCGATTGGGTGTACCCCAAAATGCTCTTTTTGTTCTCAGGGGATTGTTGGGGGGAGGGGGGTGTTCGAAGGGGATGGCTTTGGCAGGTTGGGGATGCTGAAGTGGGTGGAGGGTGCGGGGGGTTGGTTCGGGGATGGCAGACAGACATTGTGATTGAACTGGGTGCTACTGGTTCTGGAGCACTCTGGAAGGGTGAGCAAGTTGTATTTGCTTTATGGTATGAGTGGCTTGCTCTGAATGGCTGTACACTATGAATAAGTCAATCAGGGTTCTCACCTGGAATGTCCTTGGGCTGAACAGTCCCAAGAAAATACGTTCAGTTTTTGCATACTTGGAGCACATGAGAGTGCAGGTGGCTTTCTTACAGGAGACACATTTGACCAGGGAATCAGAAAAAACAGTGGGTGCACGCTGGGCAGACGTAAGGGTGGCATCCTCATATTCTACTTACTCCAGGGGTGTGCTGATTTTGGTGAAGAAGGGTATTCCGTTAAAGGTGATTCGCACAGACACGGATGAGCACGGATGAGTGGTGATTGTCCAGGGTCAGCTGGGTGATAAGGGGGTTCTCTTGGTGAACGTGTATGGCCCTAATGTGGATGATCCATCCTTCTATTCAGATGTACGGCGTCGCATTTCGGCTTTCCCTCCGGCTGCGATTATCTGGGGCAGGGATTTTAATGTTTGTCTAGATGCCACTATGGATAGAGCTGGGAGCGGGGAGGTGAGGGCTCGACAAGCTGCGGAATTGATTAAGGGATTATTGGATACAGAACAGCTACATGACATCTGGAGGATGCGGAATCCAGCGGGCCGGGAAAGCACTTTTGTGTCTTCAGTTCACGGCTCCTGGTTCCATATAGATTACTGGCTTCTATCGGGGGAGGTGTGCCCCTGGGTGGTGGGAGTGACTCATGAGGCTTGTACGTTGTCGGATCATTCTCCGGTTGTGAGAAGTTGGCCTGGCATATGCTGTCCACTAATTATAGTGGGCACCTTGCACCAGTCCAAATCAACTCTTATGGTAGGTAGGTTAAAGACAACCTTATTGAAAGCTATCCTAGTGGTAGCTGTGGAGAGCAGCCTTCAGGCTAAGTCTTGAAGGAATGTAAAGCAGCTTGTTTTACCAGTCTATAATCTCTTGAGTGACCAAATGAAAGAGCACCACACCAGGTATATATTCAAAATATATGTATTTATTACTAAACACACCCCTCTAGTCTCTTTATGAGGCTAGAGTTCGAAGTACATAGGTTATAAGATCTTAAATCACAGTAATAGCACAAATACACGTTTGGGCCCTAGGGGCGTACCAAACCATATACCAATAAAGTGGTATGCGAACCACGACTGAACTAGACACTAGGCCTAGAGCCTCTAGAAGTGCTTGGACCACAAGGAACCACCCAAGGTAGTGACACAGGGGACCCACGGGAGACGCGTGCAGTGTAAATACACAACCGCGATACGCCGTTAACTTCTATGGAGAAAGTCGGGATCGGGAAAATAGAGGAAAGGGACACTTTAAAGAGGACTAGGACAAAACCCTTTGAGATCTAGGACTTTGAAGAGTCTCTACCCACGGGAGCACCGGAGTACTCGTGTTACCTCACCCAGGGAAGCCGGGTGCATAGGTGCCTTTCGGGGTCGGGTTTCGTCGTCGTTTCTTATGGCGATCTGCTGCAAAGTGCTGCTGGCGACCAGGAGAAAAGTGTCCGGGTGGATCCAAGAGTGGATCGGAGTTCTGAAGAACCTGAAAGCAGAGGGGACAGAGTCTGGGTCACTAGCCAGTGACCAGGAGGGCGATGGACAGATGCCCACCGATGTCGAGTGCTTCAAGTTCGTTGACGGTCGTCTTGACTCTTCAGCCACGAGGTCCGGGAGGCGTTGTCGGTGACCAGGAGCAGGATTCGGGCTGTTGCTCAATGTCTGTCGAGTGCAGAGGTGTCGGCGACCAGATTGGACCCAACAGGCCTTGGCAACGGCAAGTCTCAAGTAAGATGTAGATCGTCGATGATGCAGACCAGCAAGGTCTGGGGAACTCACCCAGCAAGGGTAAGTGAGGGCAGGCCTGGAGCAACCAGACTGCCAAGTAAAGAAAAGATTGGCCTTCGGTAAGGGCTACTAGCCAACGGGCTAGCGACCGCGAAGGAGCCTCGTGACGCCGCACGTGGAGCTGGCTTACAGGACACTTGTGGAGTGGGGGCCAGTGATCTTCGGTGCAGGTGGTGCTGGAGGCTAGGGCTACTCGGAGCCCAAAGCACGACTTCTTGGGAGACCCAGAAGATGGTGCACTTGCAAGTGTGCTCGGTGTCCAGGGGTCACGGTCTCAAGTCACCCACGATAGCCACGGGCCTCAGCTTTGCTGGGGACTCAGGGTAGCCTCGGGAAGTCTGAGAATCCACCTCTGGTGATGCGATGACTTCGGCGTCCGACGGGAGCTTCAGTAATGCGAACCGGACAGATGCTTCTTTGGTGCCTGCCAAGCAGGGGAGTCACTCCTTGACCCCAAGGGAGATTCTTCAGTCCTCTAATCGTGAGTAGAGCGTCGAAGGTCCAGGATTCTGTTTCAGAGTTTCGTCCAGGTATAATCTAAAGTCCTAAGGACTGGGTTCCTACCTTTATTCTAAAAATAGGGGATGGACTACTCTGTGGCCCCACCTATGGGTGGGTCAGGGCAGAGGGGTGGCTACACCCCTTTCCCTTTGTCCAGTTCGCGCCAAAGCAGGGGCTGCAAGCCCCTGATCCGGTTTGAACTGGGGTATGCACAGGGACACCAAATGTGCCCCCAGTGCAGGACTTCAAAGCACCCGAAAGTGCTCCCGCCCAGCCCCAATACACATTGTCCTGTCTGGGGAGGTGGTCACACCTCCCTGGGACAGGAAACCTATTGTCCAGGCCTCCCCTGCCGGAGTTTCGTCCAGCAGCAGGAGGCCAGACTCGTGTCTGTGGCAGCAGCATCCATTTTGTGATGCCAGGGCTCTGGAAAGAAGTTACCGGACTCGTCAGAGTTAACATGCCTTTCCCTCTAGAAGGGTGGAATGCTACCCCCGCCGCCAGGATTGGCGGGGGGTAGTATTCCAAGATGTTTGACACCAAACACGACATGTTTAGGTGCAGCCATTCCATAGTTAGCATTTTACCGCGAGGATATAATGCGTTTAAGAGTATATGGTCAGGCTGCACTACAAACAGCATCAGAGATGGTCTCCGAACGCTGCAGAGGGGCCCTGCTCATGCAGGGGCACCCTCTCACATAGGAACCATGCACTCTGCCTTTAGGATTGATAAGGCCTGCCTTAGGAGTGACTTATAGGTTTATATGTGTGTATGCTTTTAGTGATATAGGTAACCTATACCACAGCAAGGGGTGCATGCACCACCTTACCCAGGCTGCAGTAGCAGACCTGTGGTGTCAGTTTGGATGGCCTACCAGGGGTGGCATAATACATGCTGCAGCCCCTGGCAGGCCTCTGAGGTACCTATGCCCTTGGTACATAGTATACCATATACTAGGGACTTACAAGGGCACTCCAGATCCCAATCAGTGATGTGCCTAAGGCACATGGAGACCCTTTTAAAGAGGAAACAGCTAGGCTGGGGTTCTGAATAGCAGGGCCCCAGCCAGACTAATGTCGAAAACCAGTGAAGTATCAGCAAAAAGTGGGGGTACCCCTGTGAAGCAGATCCTACTCTCCTACACAACCCCCCAAACGTAGGGACATTAAACTAACCTTGCCCAGTTAAGTCTTCATGTTCTAAGTGGAAATACCTAGAGAGTCCATCTGCATTCGCATGGTTACTCCCAGGCCTATGTTCCACTGTAAAGTCCATCCCCTGTAGGGAAATGGACCACCTAAGCAGTTTGGGGTTTTCACCCTTCATTTGTTTTAGCCATAAGAGGGGCTTATGGTCTGTCTGAACCAGGAAGTGTGTACCAAACAAGTATGGCCTCAACTTCTTCAGAGCCCAGACCACAGCAAAGGCCTCCTCTCTATGGCTGACCAACGTTTCTCTCTAGGGGTCAGCCTTCTGCTAATAAAAGCTACTGGCTGATCCTGACCTTCTTCATTCAATTGTGACAGTACAGCCCCTACCCCCAATTCAGATGCATCTGTTTGAACAATGAACTTCTTGGAGTAATCAGGACTCTGCAGAATTGGAGCAGTGCACATGGCCTGCTTGAGGTCATCAAATGCCTTTTGACAGCTAACTGTCCACTGAACCTTTTGGGCATTTTCTTAGAAGTTAAGTCATTCAAGGGTGTCACTATTGATCCATACCCCTTGACAAATCTCCTATAGTACCCAGTCAGGCCTAAGAAGGCTCTCACCTGAGTCTGGGTAGTGGGAGCAGTCCAGTCCATGATGGTCTGGATCTTGCTCTGCAAAGGTTGAACCTGGCCTCCACCCACAAGGTGGCCCAGGTACACAACCTGACTCTGCCCTATCTGGCACTTAGTGGCCTTGATAGTCAGGCCTGCCTTTTGCAGGGCCTGTAAAACATTCCTGAGGTGGACCAGGTGATCCTCCCAGGTGGAGCTAAAGACAGCAATATCATCTAGATAAGCTGCACTATAGGCCTCCAGTCCTGTGAGAACTGTGTTCACCAACCTCTGGAAAGTGGCAGGTGCATTTTTCAGACCAAAGGGCATCACCACAAATTGATAATGCCCACTAGGGGTTGAAAATGCTGTTTTGGGCTTTGCAGCATCAGCTAGTCTGATCTGCCAGTAGCCAGCTGTTAGGTCAAATGTGCTGAGATATTTGGCAGAGGCCAAAGTATCTATGAGCTCATCTGCCCTGGGTATTGGATGGGCATCAGTCCTAGTGACTGCATTGAGGCCCCTGTAGTCTACACAAAACCTCATCTCTCTTTTCCCACCACTGGTGTGAGGTTTAGGTACTAGGACTACTGGACTAGCCCAAGGGCTATCTGAGGGCTCAATCACTCCCAATTCCAACATCTTCTGGACTTCAGTCCTGATACAGTCCCTGACATGGTCAGGTTGCCTATAAATCTTGTTTTTAATAGGCAGACTGTCCCCAGTGTCCACTTCATGAGTGCACCAGGTGGTCTGACTGGGTGTCAGAGAAAACATATGTCTAAACTGATTGAGGACTTGCCTGCAATCAGTTTGTTGCTGGGTAGTGAGGCTGCCTGCCAAGGCTACACCATCAACTGACCCATCGTCAGGGTTCTGTGAGAGCAGGTCAGGGAGTGGGTCACTCTCTTCCTCCTGCCCTTCATCAGTAGCCATGAGCAAGCCCATGTCTGCCCTGTCCACATATGGCTTAAGTCTGTTGACATGGAGAACCCTTTGGGGACTCCTGGGTGTTCCCAGGTCTACTAAGTAAGTGACCTCACCCTTCTGCTCAACAATAGTGTGGGGTCCACTCCATTTGTCTTGGAGAGCTGCTGGGGCCACTGGCTCCAACACCCACACCTTCTGTCCTGGCTGGTAAACAGTCAGAACAGCCTTTGGTCATGCCAGGCCTTTTGAAGTTCCTGGCTAGCCTCAAGGTTTTTGGTTGCCTTTTTCATGTACTCGGCCATCCTGGAGCGGAGACCAAGTACATAGTCCACTATATCTTGCTTTGGGGGCTTGAGAGGTAACTCCCATCCTTCCTTCACCAAGCACAGTGGACCCCTCACAGGGTGGCCAAACAGAAGTTCAAAAGGGCTGTAACCAACCCCTTCTGAGGCACCTCCCTATATGCGAATAAAAGGCAGGGCAAGAGTATGTCCCATCTACGCCTAAGCTTTTCTGGGAGCCCTTTAATCATGCCCTTCAAGGTTTTGTTGAATCTCTCAACTAAACCATTGCATTGTGGGTGATAGGGTGTGGTGAACTTATAAGTAACTCCACACTCCTTCCACATTGCTTTTAAGTACCCAGACATGAAGTTTGCACCCCTGTCTGATACTACCTCCTTAGGAAAGCCCACTCTTGAGAAGATTCCCAGGAGGGCCCTTGCCACCACAGGTGCTGTAGTGGTCCTAAGGGGAATAGCTTCTGGGTACCTGGTGGCATGATCCACTACCACCAGTATAAATCTGTGCCCAGATGCTGTTTGGGGATCCATGGGACCAACAATGTCAATCCCTACCCTCTCAAAGGGCACCCCCACCACAGGTAGTGGTATCAGGGGGCCTTTGTAGTGCCACCTGCTTTGCCACTGGCTTGGCAGGTTACACAGGAGCGACAAAACTCCTTACTGTCTTCAGACATGTGGGGCCAGTGAAAGTGAGGGACAATTCTGTCCCAAGTCTTGTTCTGGCCCAGGTGTCCTGCTAAGGGAATATCATGGGCTAGGGTCAATAGGAAGCCCCTGAACTTCAAAGGTATTACCAACCTCCTGGTAGCACCAGGCTTGGGGTCTCTACTCTCTGAGTACAGGAGTCCATCATCCCAATACACTGTATGGGGACCACTAGCTTTCCCAGCAGCCTCAGCAGCAGCTTGCTGTCTGAGGGGTTCAAGGGAGGGGCAGCTCTGCTGCTCCTGGCTCAGATCTGCCCTAGAAGGTCCCCCTGTCCCCAAGAACTCAACCTGGTCAGGCTCAAGTTCCTCTGGGACAGTTCCTTCTTCAGGGCTGAGATCATCCCCTCAAGGGACTGATCTTCCTCCTGAGCCAAGGGGGAAGGCACTGCCTTAACCCTACTACTCCTCCTCTTGGAAGGCACTTGGTCCATTCTTCCAGAATCCAAGGCCTGTTCAGTTTTAGACAGTTTAGCTTGTGACCTGGTCACAGCAAACACATCTGCAGGGATCCCCAGCATTTCTGCATGGGTCCTGAGCTCCACTTCTGCCCAAGCAGAAGTCTCTAAGTCATTGCCAAGCAAGCATTCGACTGGTAGGTTTGCACTTACCACAACCTTCTTAAGGCCAGTTACCCCTCCCCAGGAGAAGTTAACAACTGCCAGAGTATGGTCTGTTCTGACATTGCTAGCATTGGTCACTTGGTACATCTCACCAAGTATAACTTGCCCAGGTAGCACAAGGTCTTGTGTCACCATTGTGACACTCGCCCCTGTGTCCCTAAATGCCAAAGCCTCTCGTCCATTGATTAAAGGCTGTTGTCTGTACTTGCCCAGATTACTGGGACTCACAGTGGAGGTCACATCCATGCCTCCATCACAGACTAACACAGCCTGAGTCAGTTCCCTGACTAAGTCAGAGCCCAACTCAGTTCCCAGGGTGAACCCTACTAAACCCTTTGCTGGAGCACTTCCACCAACTGTACTAGGGGGAACAGGTGCCTTAGGGGCATTGGTGGGTGCTGGACTGGAGTCTTTGGACTTGGTGCAATCACTGGTCCAGTGGGTCTTTTGCTTACAGACCTTGCACCATGGTTTTCTTTGGCCTTTACCCTTGGTAGACTGGGAATCCCCACCAGAAGAAGATTTTTGGGGGCCTGATGAAGACTTTTGATCTTTACCCTTCTCCCCACCCTTGTCAGAGTTCTTAGCATCTTGCTTCTTGGTTTCCCCACCTTGGTTCTGTACCTTCTGCTTCACCCTGGTTCTGACCCATTTGTCTGCCTTCTTTCCCAATTCTTGGGGAGAGGTCAGATCAGAGTCAACCAGGTACTGATGCAACAGCTGGTTTTGACAGTTATTAAGAATCTGCTCCCTCATTATCAGATTATACAATCCTGAGAAGTCACACACCTTACTGCCCATCAACCAGCCTTCCAGAGCCTTGGCAGAACAATCCACATAGTCTACCCAGTCTTGAGTCTGTGCTTTTTGGGTGTCTCTGAACTTCAACCTGTACTGTTCAGTGGTTAGGCCAAACCCATCAATAAGAGCACTCTTCAAGACCTTGTAATTGTCAGCATCCTCCTCTCTAACAGTGAGGAGCTTGTCTCTACCTTTGTCAGCAAAGGAGAGCCACAAGATTGCTGCCCACTGCTCCTGAGGGACCTTCTGTACTTTACAGGCCCTCTCTAAAGCAGTTATCCATTTGTGGATATCATCCCCACTCTGGTAGGGAGGGACAATCTTGCTCAGGTTCCTATGGTCATAGGACCTTTCCCTATCTCTAGGGACATGGCTGCCACCATGGGACTCTAGTCCCAACTTTCTTCTCTCTCTAAGGAGATCTAGGGATTCTCTATCTAAAGCCAATTGCTTCTTCCTGATCTCCAGTTGAGTTTCCTCATACTGGACCAGTCTCTTTCTTCTCTCATGAGAGGATTCCCTCCTGTGAGAAGAAACAGAGCTCCCTATTGAGGTGCCAGAGTGGTTAGACTCCTGAGAAGGAGACCTAGACTTTCTGAGCACACTCATAATCCTTCCTGGGGGGACAAAGGTGTGGTTCTCTAGATCCTCATCTTCATCTTCCCCAGAAGGGATTGGGTTTTCCAGGTCAGGGTCATTGTCACCCTCCTGGTCAGTTTCAGAGGGGGCTGGGGGTAGTAGTACCCCTGGCCCCTTCCTCATCTGCTGGCCCACCCTCTGCTCCTACCCCTTCAGTCTCTGAGGACTTACTAAGATCATAAGCCACCAACAACTCCTGGAGGTGTTGGGTGGTGGGACTTTGGCCTGTCCTTAATTTCCTCACGTTACACAAAGCTCTCAGTTCCAAGAATGGGAGTGTGTCATACTTGGAGGGGGAAGCTCAATGGCTTCCTGCAGGGCATCTCTAGATCCTGCTTTTAAAGACATTACTAGTGTGGTGTGGTGTATGCACTACCTACTCTAGTGTGGCCTACTAAACTCTCTTGAGTTGTAGAAAGGGTTGTGCTATCCCTTAACACACAACTCTAAGTTCAGTAGAACTTACTGATATTCTAAGCTTAAATTATATGTACCTTAGGTACCTTTAGTGGTTTTCAGTTGATCAATTCAATTGAGATTATCTGGTAAAACAATAGCAAGCTGGAATCCCACACGCTGCACACCAATGTGAGAAGTTGGCCTGGCATATGCTGTCCACTAATTATAGTGGGCACCTTGCACCAGTCCAAATCGACTCTTATGGTAGGTAGGTTAAAGACAACCTTATTGAAAGCTATCCTAGTGGTAGCTGTGGAGAGCAGCCTTCAGGCTAAGTCTTGAAGGAATGTAAAGCAGCTTGTTTTACCAGTCTATAATCTCTTGAGTGACCAAATGAAAGAGCACCACACCAGGTATATATTCAAAATATATGTATTTATTACTAAACACACCCCTCTAGTCTCTTTATGAGGCTAGAGTTCGAAGTACATAGGTTATAAGATCTTAAATCACAGTAATAGCACAAATACACGTTTGGGCCCTAGGGGCGTACCAAACCATATACCAATAAAGTGGTATGCGAACCACGACTGAACTAGACACTAGGCCTAGAGCCTCTAGAAGTGCTTGGACCACAAGGAACCACCCAAGGTAGTGACACAGGGGACCCACGGGAGACGCGTGCAGTGTAAATACACAACCGCGATACGCCGTTAACTTCTATGGAGAAAGTCGGGATCGGGAAAATAGAGGAAAGGGACACTTTAAAGAGGACTAGGACAAAACCCTTTGAGATCTAGGACTTTGAAGAGTCTCTACCCACGGGAGCACCGGAGTACTCGTGTTACCTCACCCAGGGAAGCCGGGTGCATAGGTGCCTTTCGGGGTCGGGTTTCGTCGTCGTTTCTTATGGCGATCTGCTGCAAAGTGCTGCTGGCGACCAGGAGAAAAGTGTCCGGGTGGATCCAAGAGTGGATCGGAGTTCTGAAGAACCTGAAAGCAGAGGGGACAGAGTCTGGGTCACTAGCCAGTGACCAGGAGGGCGATGGACAGATGCCCACCGATGTCGAGTGCTTCAAGTTCGTTGACGGTCGTCTTGACTCTTCAGCCACGAGGTCCGGGAGGCGTTGTCGGCGACCAGGAGCAGGATTCGGGCTGTTGCTCGATGTCTGTCGAGTGCAGAGGTGTCGGCGACCAGATTGGACCCAACAGGCCTTGGCAACGGCAAGTCTCAAGTAAGATGTAGATCGTCGATGATGCAGACCAGCAAGGTCTGGGGAACTCACCCAGCAAGGGTAAGTGAGGGCAGGCCTGGAGCAACCAGACTGCCAAGTAAAGAAAAGATTGGCCTTCGGTAAGGGCTACTAGCCAACGGGCTAGCGACCGCGAAGGAGCCTCGTGACGCCGCACGTGGAGCTGGCTTACAGGACACTCGTGGAGTGGGGGCCAGTGATCTTCGGTGCAGGTGGTGCTGGAGGCTAGGGCTACTCGGAGCCCAAAGCACGACTTCTTGGGAGACCCAGAAGATGGTGCACTTGCAAGTGTGCTCGGTGTCCAGGGGTCACGGTCTCAAGTCACCCACGATAGCCACGGGCCTCAGCTTTGCTGGGGACTCAGGGTAGCCTCGGGAAGTCTGAGAATCCACCTCTGGTGATGCGATGACTTCGGCGTCCGACGGGAGCTTCAGTAATGCGAACCGGACAGATGCTTCTTTGGTGCCTGCCAAGCAGGGGAGTCACTCCTTGACCCCAAGGGAGATTCTTCAGTCCTCTAATCGTGAGTAGAGCGTCGAAGGTCCAGGATTCTGTTTCAGAGTTTCGTCCAGGTATAATCTAAAGTCCTAAGGACTGGGTTCCTACCTTTATTCTAAAAATAGGGGATGGACTACTCTGTGGCCCCACCTATGGGTGGGTCAGGGCAGAGGGGTGGCTACACCCTTTCCCTTTGTCCAGTTCGCGCCAAAGCAGGGGCTGCAAGCCCCTGATCCGGTTTGAACTGGGGTATGCACAGGGACACCAAATGTGCCCCCAGTGCAGGACTTCAAAGCACCCGAAAGTGCTCCCGCCCAGCCCCAATACACATTGTCCTGTCTGGGGAGGTGGTCACACCTCCCTGGGACAGGAAACCTATTGTCCAGGCCTCCCCTGCCGGAGTTTCGTCCAGCAGCAGGAGGCCAGACTCGTGTCTGTGGCAGCAGCATCCATTTTGTGATGCCAGGGCTCTGGAAAGAAGTTACCGGACTCGTCAGAGTTAACATGCCTTTCCCTCTAGAAGGGTGGAATGCTACCCCCGCCGCCAGGATTGGCGGGGGGTAGTATTCCAAGATGTTTGACACCAAACACGACATGTTTAGGTGCAGCCATTCCATAGTTAGCATTTTACCGCGAGGATATAATGCGTTTAAGAGTATATGGTCAGGCTGCACTACAAACAGCATCAGAGATGGTCTCCGAACGCTGCAGAGGGGCCCTGCTCATGCAGGGGCACCCTCTCACATAGGAACCATGCACTCTGCCTTTAGGATTGATAAGGCCTGCCTTAGGAGTGACTTATAGGTTTATATGTGTGTATGCTTTTAGTGATATAGGTAACCTATACCACAGCAAGGGGTGCATGCACCACCTTACCCAGGCTGCAGTAGCAGACCTGTGGTGTCAGTTTGGATGGCCTACCAGGGGTGGCATAATACATGCTGCAGCCCCTGGCAGGCCTCTGAGGTACCTATGCCCTTGGTACATAGTATACCATATACTAGGGACTTACAAGGGCACTCCAGATCCCAATCAGTGATGTGCCTAAGGCACATGGAGACCCTTTTAAAGAGGAAACAGCTAGGCTGGGGTTCTGAATAGCAGGGCCCCAGCCAGACTAATGTCGAAAACCAGTGAAGTATCAGCAAAAAGTGGGGGTACCCCTGTGAAGCAGATCATACTCTCCTACACAACCCCCCAAACGTAGGGACATTAAACTAACCTTGCCCAGTTAAGTCTTCATGTTCTAAGTGGAAATACCTAGAGAGTCCATCTGCATTCGCATGGTTACTCCCAGGCCTATGTTCCACTGTAAAGTCCATCCCCTGTAGGGAAATGGACCACCTAAGCAGTTTGGGGTTTTCACCCTTCATTTGTTTTAGCCATAAGAGGGGCTTATGGTCTGTCTGAACCAGGAAGTGTGTACCAAACAAGTATGGCCTCAACTTCTTCAGAGCCCAGACCACAGCAAAGGCCTCCCTCTCTATGGCTGACCAACGTTTCTCTCTAGGGGTCAGCCTTCTGCTAATAAAAGCTACTGGCTGATCCTGACCTTCTTCATTCAATTGTGACAGTACAGCCCCTACCCCCAATTCAGATGCATCTGTTTGAACAATGAACTTCTTGGAGTAATCAGGACTCTGCAGAATTGGAGCAGTGCACATGGCATGCTTGAGGTCATCAAATGCCTTTTGACAGCTAACTGTCCACTGAACCTTTTGGGCATTTTCTTAGAAGTTAAGTCATTCAAGGGTGTCACTATTGATCCATACCCCTTGACAAATCTCCTATAGTACCCAGTCAGGCCTAAGAAGGCTCTCACCTGAGTCTGGGTAGTGGGAGCAGTTCAGTCCATGATGGTCTGGATCTTGCTCTGCAAAGGTTGAACCTGGCCTCCACCCACAAGGTGGCCCAGGTACACAACCTGACTCTGCCCTATCTGGCACTTAGTGGCCTTGATAGTCAGGCCTGCCTTTTGCAGGGCCTGTAAAACATTCCTGAGGTGGACCAGGTGATCCTCCCAGGTGGAGCTAAAGACAGCAATATCATCTAGATAAGCTGCACTATAGGCCTCCAGTCCTGTGAGAACTGTGTTCACCAACCTCTGGAAAGTGGCAGGTGCATTTTTCAGACCAAAGGGCATCACCACAAATTGATAATGCCCACTAGGGGTTGAAAATGCTGTTTTGGGCTTTGCAGCATCAGCTAGTCTGATCTGCCAGTAGCCAGCTGTTAGGTCAAATGTGCTGAGATATTTGGCAGAGGCCAAAGTATCTATGAGCTCATCTGCCCTGGGTATTGGATGGGCATCAGTCCTAGTGACTGCATTGAGGCCCCTGTAGTCTACACAAAACCTCATCTCTCTTTTCCCACCACTGGTGTGAGGTTTAGGTACTAGGACTACTGGACAAGCCCAAGGGCTATCTGAGGGCTCAATCACTCCCAATTCCAACATCTTCTGGACTTCAGTCCTGATACAGTCCCTGACATGGTCAGGTTGCCTATAAATCTTGTTTTTAATAGGCAGACTGTCCCCAGTGTCCACTTCATGAGTGCACCAGGTGGTCTGACTGGGTGTCAGAGAAAACATATGTCTAAACTGATTGAGGACTTGCCTGCAATCAGTTTGTTGCTGGGTAGTGAGGCTGCCTGCCAAGGCTACACCATCAACTGACCCATCGTCAGGGTTCTGTGAGAGCAGGTCAGGGAGTGGGTCACTCTCTTCCTCCTGCCCTTCATCAGTAGCCATGAGCAAGCCCATGTCTGCCCTGTCCACATATGGCTTAAGTCTGTTGACATGGAGAACCCTTTGGGGACTCCTGGGTGTTCCCAGGTCTACTAAGTAAGTGACCTCACCCTTCTGCTCAACAATAGTGTGGGGTCCACTCCATTTGTCTTGGAGAGCTGCTGGGGCCACTGGCTCCAACACCCACACCTTCTGTCCTGGCTGGTAAACAGTCAGAACAGCTCTTTGGTCATGCCAGGCCTTTTGAAGTTCCTGGCTAGCCTCAAGGTTTTTGGTTGCCTTTTTCATGTACTCAGCCATCCTGGAGCGGAGACCAAGTACATAGTCCACTATATCTTGCTTTGGGGGCTTGAGAGGTAACTCCCATCCTTCCTTCACCAAGCACAGTGGACCCCTCACAGGGTGGCCAAACAGAAGTTCAAAAGGGCTGTAACCAACCCCCTTCTGAGGCACCTCCTATATGCGAATAAAAGGCAGGGCAAGAGTATGTCCCATCTACGCCTAAGCTTTTCTGGGAGCCCTTTAATCATGCCCTTCAAGGTTTTGTTGAATCTCTCAACTAAACCATTGCATTGTGGGTGATAGGGTGTGGTGAACTTATAAGTAACTCCACACTCCTTCCACATTGCTTTTAAGTACCCAGACATGAAGTTTGCACCCCTGTCTGATACTACCTCCTTAGGAAAGCCCACTCTTGAGAAGATTCCCAGGAGGGCCCTTGCCACCACAGGTGCTGTAGTGGTCCTAAGGGGAATAGCGCCTGGGTACCTGGTGGCATGATCCACTACCACCAGTATAAATCTGTGCCCAGATGCTGTTTGGGGATCCATGGGACCAACGATGTCAATCCCTACCCTCTCAAAGTGCACCCCCACCACAGGTAGTGGTATCAGGGGGGCCTTTGTAGTGCCACCTGCTTTGCCACTGGCTTGGCAGGTTACACAGGAGCGACAAAACTCCTTACTGTCTTCAGACATGTGGGGCCAGTGAAAGTGAGGGACAATTCTGTCCCAAGTCTTGTTCTGGCCCAGGTGTCCTGCTAAGGGAATATCATGGGCTAGGGTCAATAGGAAGCCCCTGAACTTCATTTTTTTTTTTTTTATTTATATATACCCAGATATTTACAGAGAATTTCATATATTATAGAAAAATAAATAGGATTTTTTTTTTTTTTTTTTTTTTTAAGAAT
This sequence comes from Calotriton arnoldi, assembly GCA_963921515.1. Lineage (NCBI taxonomy): Eukaryota > Metazoa > Chordata > Amphibia > Caudata > Salamandridae > Calotriton > Calotriton arnoldi. The sequence continues at coordinate 125,936 of CAWUFW010020581.1, read as the reverse complement.
AAGCAAATAATTACATTATAATAACCATATATATACGCTTAACAGTGATATTTGATACAAAGAGTAAATAGAAATAGATAAATAAATAAATAATAATATACAACAGAGAGAAATACCGCAAAATCCTAGTTCATATATAACCTAGGCCTGCACTGAAATAATTTATCAATCTGTAAATCAAGAACACTAGGATTAATATTGCATATTACAAACCTCAGGTGCAGAAAATACAGAATACACATATTATCGTACCCCAGTCTCAATTTACACCTCTATTCCGCTACTATTGATTTCATGTCGTCTCAATCCCTTCCTCCAGCTATCTAATGGTGACCATATCGCCTGCCCTAGTTTCCTTGCCCCCCTCCCCTTACAAGTATAGAGCGCGATCTCTTGATTGTATACTCCCATAAGTCGCGCTAGCCACAATGAAAAGGTAGGGGGGTCCGCGTCTTTCCATCTTGCGGCTATTAATAATCTTAAGACTGCTGTACACATAAATAAGAAATAATTTTCTGCAGTATTCAGGCCAGCACTACTATCATAACCCGTTAACAACAATGTAGAGGATAGGTTAATGCTCCTTCCTAACAGCTTCTCACAAAAACTGATCAACTCCTTCTTAACGAGTAGCAATCTATCGCAATCAAAAAACATATGAACTAGCGTTGCTGGCCCTTGACCGCACCTTGGGCATCTATCATCCTCCCTCATACCCCAGCTAAACAATTTAGCTGGGGTGAAATAGAGGTTAAATAACGTCTTATAGTGCTGAGCCTTGAGGTTTGTTGAGCGAAGAATTTTGCCTGCTATTAGCAGGGACATATATACATCTACATCCGGATCATGTAATTTCCCTGCCAATCCTGTTTCAGTTGTCTCAAGATCATCCTGGATACTTTTGAGCAAAAGGCCATAGATATTCCTAATCCTATTACCGCTCCCGGCTCCTAGCTCTATTAATGGAATTTTTCCCCCGGGGATATCGTTGATCCTTGACCAATAAAGTACTCACGGATTTGAACATATTTAAAATATTGCCTGGGTGAAATTCCATACTCCTGCTGTAAAGCATTGAACGTGCGTAGCTGACCTGCTTCAAACAGGTCGCCTACCCTTGTTAAACCTAGTTGCTCCCATTGCCTACCCATCACGTCATTAAAGGAATGTGGAAGATCTTGTGCATGCCACAGTGAGGTATAATAATTTATTTTGGGGATTGTCATAACCTTCTGCACCTTTTTCCATACTTCCCAGGCGCTGTACATAACCTTTGATCTAAGCTTCCTAAAGTAACTTGGTTTGGTCTGACGCATGAGCACCCCTTTAGCACCCGTCCCAATGATAAGTTCAAATATAGTCGGGATCTTATCCTCCTCCATATCTTGGCTCAGAGGGGAGCTGAATAGTATCGACATCTGGTGGAGTAGACAAGCCCAATGATAGAATCCAACATTGGGAATTGCTAACCCACCCTGAGATTGCGGAAGTGACATGTATTTTAGAGAGCGCCTGACTTTCCCATACTGCCAAATAAACCTTGAAAAGATACTTTCCAACATTTTTAGGATTTCTAAATCTATCATAAATGGGATAGCGCGAAAGAGGTACAAAATTTTCGGCAGCATCGTCATTTTAAGAACATTTCCCCTTCCAATTATTGACAAATGCAGTCTATCTATTCTTCTCAGATCCGCGGTAATAATCTTGATCATTGGCTCAAAATTAATTTTTAATATTGTGTTAGTTGCCGAACTAATACTTACCCCAAGATATGTAGCATTCTGTACACACCTTCGGTCATTAAAATCTAAGTTATTTGTACAGACAATGAGAGTCTTGTCTACATTAAGGGAGTAGCCTGATAGCTGCCCAAATTCCTTTGCGATAGCAGTAGCTTCTTTTATCGCATTAGCAGGATCCGTTGTTAAAATAGCAACATCGTCTGCATATGCCAATATCTTGGTTTCAAAACCACTGGAAACTACAGGTTTAATTATCTGGCTCCTTATAAGTTTTTCTATCAGGGGGTTTATATATAGGGCAAACAATAAGGGGGAGCAGGGACAACCCTGTCTCGTTCCCCTTGATATAGTGATATTATCTGAAGTCTCCCCCATCATACGAAGACGAGCCCTGGGGTTAACATACATTGCCCTTATTGCCCTAACTATTCTTGTTCCAAAACCTTTTTGCTCTAACAACCTCCATAAAAAACCCCATGCCACCCGGTCAAACGCCTTTTCCGCGTCGAGGAGGATCATGGCCATCTGCCCCCCGTTGTGGCCTGGATATCGAATAATGTTATCACCCGTCTGATATGATCGGTCGTTCCCCTACCGGGAATGAACCCGTGTTGCCAGGGCGAAACCAGGCGGCCAATGATCCTCCCCAACCTGTTAGCCAATATCTTGGAATATAATTTGGTGTCTGAATTAATCAGGGATATGGGCCTATATGATGATGGATTATCTGGTGGTTTGCCTTTTTTGAGAAAAATAATGATATCGGTCTCTCTCCAGGATTCCGGTACCTGTCCACTATGTTGTATCCCTAAAAATAAGTCTAGAAGTAAGGGGGCTATCACCTTCTGAATCTGTTTGTATAGCTCCAACGGAATGCTGTCGGGCCCAGCTGCCTTCCCTGATGGTAGCTCCTGCAGCCCTGCTAACACCTCCTCCAGCGTAAAATCACTGTCCAGTTCCTCTTTAGTTTGGCTATCCAGAAAAGGCCCTACCTCAGTTTCTACAATGCTTGATCTACCTGCTTGGGTTGTCCCTCCCTCTTCCTTATACAAAGATTGATAATACTCCTGAAATATCCCAAGAATATCCTTGGTCTCAGTATAGGTCTGCGCCTCCTTCCTAATAGCTACTATCCGATTTTTAACAGTCTCCTGCCTAGTTCGCAGTGCCAGCAGTTTCCCTACTTGTTCACCTGTCTCATACAATTTGCTGTGTTGTGATTGATATATTTCTGCCGAATTCTGTGTGAGCCAACTATTTATTTCTGCTTTTAGAGAGACCATTTGCAGTTGTGTAACTGTAGCTTCTTGTCCCTGTGCTACCAAGGCTATATGATCTTCCTCTACCCTTGCAAGCTCTGCTAGCAAACGTTTGTTTTCTCGTTGATTCTCCTTTTTTTTTGTGCAACAAAACTAATAGTCTCCCCCTTAGGGCAGCTTTAAAAGTATCCCATACCACATTGCGGCGGGCACTATATCTATTGATATCAAAGAATTCTTGAGCCCAGATCCTGATATATTCTATGTAAGGCTGACTAACCAGGAGTTTCTTATCAAAGGTCCATTTATTATATTTCTTGTTAAAAGTCTCTACCTCGATATCAAGAACTAACGGATTATGATCCGAAATAACTTTCGGTATCTTTCTAACCCCAACCTTGTTAATGAGTAGCTCAGATACAAAAAAATAATCAAGCCTTGTATATTTCTTGTGGGGAAAAGAGTAGTAGGTAAATCCCGGATCGTTACCTTTTTTATTCCCCCATACGTCTATCAAGCCATGACTGTCAACCAAGGAGGTTAAAGCTCTATACACCCTGGGCTTCCGCCCCAAATATTTCGTTCTACTACCTAGATTAACAGAAATATTAAAATCACCACAGATGATTAAAGGACCTGACCAGGTAGCTAATTCTATCTCGAGGTACTCTAAAATCTCAGGGTCATCTTGATTTGAGCCATAGATTGCACAGATGGTAACCCCCGCCTCTAACTCAGCCATTGCCCAGCGCCCCAATATATCGGCTGACTTCCGTTTAACTCCCCCTATGGTAGTCTTTACAAATATTGCTACCCCCTAATGCTTGAAGTCTGAGATGTACAAGCCACCATGCTATAACCTCTCATGTACATCAAAGTCCTTTTTCCCAGGGAACATGGGTTTCTTGTATACATAAAACATCTATATTATTCGTTCTAGCAAGCTCGGCCAACATTATTCTTTTATTCCGATCTTTCAATCCCGCGACATTTATCGTACAAATATTTAACCTACCCATCTTTCCCTTGGTTCCTTGCACCATCCATATCTGCCTGCCTAGTCTTGATTACCTTACTCTTTTTAGAACATTTTCTATTTTCGTGAACCTTATGTTCAACTCTGGGTATATAAAGTTTATCTTGCTTTTTACCCCCTCTTCCCAACACCCCCGCTCCCCTCGAGCCCCACCCCCCTGCTGGAATCCAGCCCCTCCCCCTCCCTTCGTCCCCTTCACCCCTCCCCGAACACCACCCTGGTGAAGCGCTCAGACCCTTGTCTGTGCTTGTGATGATTGCAGCGCGACCGACTGAGGCTGCAAAAAAAAATAAAAAATAAAAAAAATTTAACTAAAGAAAAACACCTAAATAAATAAATATATATATAAATACATAGAATAGTATACATACAGATATATTTACATGATGGGCCTGTGGCTAATAATTCTAACGTGTGCCTAATTTAGCATGTAGTTCCCCCATCCACCGCCCCATTTATATTTCATACAGCATTATCAACTACAGTTCGTTATTACGTCCGTATATTACATCCATCTGAACTAACTTCAGAAGCTTAGTCATGAACCTGATGATTTTGGTCTATCCAGTTTATCCAGGAATTCTTTCGCCTTGATTTCTGAAGAAAAAAGAGCGTCTGGCCTTCCCAGTAAATTTTCAGTTGCGCTGGATTAATTAAATATGCTTGGATATTTTTATCCTGGAAAGGCTTGATCATTTGCCTCAATCTCCACCTCCTCTCCACCGTAGCATGACAAAAGTCGGGGCGCACAAAAAGGACACCCCCCGCTTGATCTTTTTGACTCAGGCCTGGCTTTTTCTGCAATTGCCTGGCGAAGCAGAAAGTTTCCAAAATAGACTAGAATCGCACGGGGCCTTGAGTCTTCTTTCAGTGGATACCTTGGTTTAAAAGGGGTGCGGTGAGCCCGCTGAACTTCATGCGACCAGTTCCAATCAGTAAGTTCTGGAAATGCACCTTTAAATGTCTGGATTATGTAAGCCCTAGTGTCCGATCCCTCGCTTCCTTCCGGGATCCCCAGTACGCGAAGATTATTCCTCCTCTGCCTGTTCTCGTGGTCCTCCAGCTTCCATTGAATGTCCTTCAGCTGGGCGTCATGTTCTTCCGTCTTTGCTTGAGTGCCTGTAAGATCTGACTCTGCCGTAACCATTCTAACCTCCAGTTCAGACATACGATCCCCAATGATGTTACATGATTTGGCGAGTTTCCTGACAACCCCTTGCATCTTTCGCATAGCGGACTGCGCTTTCCGGCTGTCCTGACGTGTCTCCTCTCTGTGCATCAATATTGCCTGGTATATAGCATCTAATGATGGGGAATCTTGATTGACTACTGTATTGGTCTCACCTAAGGGGGAGCCTGCCAGTTGAGTGGTCAGAGTATAGTCCCAGTTTAGGTCTTTGCCTCCCAGTCTTTGTGTATTGGATTTCCGTCTTCGTTTCCGGGCTGTGCGAGCTTGAGCTCCTTCGCTACCTTCCAGATCAGTTTCAATACTGCTAAGATCAGAGGAGGAGTCGAGACCATCCTCTGACCATCCTGCCCCTTCAGAAACTGAGAAGAAACAATCACTGGGCTCTTTATCGGGGTCTACTTTATTGATTTTTTCCCTCTCCTCTTCACCTTGCTGCTGATTGGCTGATGTTAGTACCATCGGTTGATTACTTTTGCTTTTATTTTTGCTTCCTGGCTTTTCTGTGGCGGTTTCTGCCAGAATGGATTCTTTATTCCATGATACAGCTTGGGTTACCACTTGAACCTGACCTTCAATCAGATTCACACCCCCACTGTTTGAAAGCTCATCGATGTCTGGGGGCCGTTCTACATCCCCCCATTTGAGCACAGTCTACTTGAGTGTTCTGCTGAATAACATCTGAATCCATGAGCCTACCTTCAACCGTCTCACCCAGTGAAGCCCCTACCGACACCTCAACTGCTGCGGACACTTCAACTGCCGTCTGCTGTTGGGGAGAGTCCGTTCCTGTCTTCGCCTTCGTGTTCGTTTCGGAGGCTTGCCTGACTGCTGGAAGTCTACCGGCTCCTCCGCCACCCGACAGGAGCTCTCGGGACCTCTGAAGCAAGTCTATCACTGTGGGGCCAGCGGGGCACTGTTTACCCATAACCCCGCCTCTCCCTCGCTTCTCTGATGGCACCTCAGCCTGCTGGAACTGCGGCTGCGTCTGGGTCCGGCGTCCGCGCGCAGAAGCCGGCTCTGCGGGAACCAGTTTCTCTGCCTCCCCAGCGGGATCACCCCGTGTCTGCCGACCTCCACCAGATCCTCCCGCTTTGGGGACAGCTCCCGGGCCTGGATTCTTAGGACCCATCGCGTAGAGAGGCCAGGTCCACCAACACCAATCCGCTCGCGGTAAGTACTGCCTTACCAGCCTTAAAACCAACAGGTCGAGCCTTAATCGATCCGCCCACATACAGCAATGACAGGATCGAGAGCAAAGACTGGGGGACATCAGCTTTGTTAATCCACTCTAAATGCGTCTGATTTCCGATGTGTACCGCAGATCCTTCATAGTACACTTGCAGCCCTTCGGTCCGCGCTGCTACCGGCCTCCTAAGCGGCCGCCATCTTGCTTCGCCGCTTGTGGAAGCCCCTGAACTTCAAAGGTATTACCAACCTCCTGGTAGCACCAGGCTTGGGGTCTCTACTCTCTGAGTACAGGAGTCCATCATCCCAATACACTGTATGGGGACCACTAGCTTTCCCAGCAGCCTCAGCAGCAGCTTGCTGTCTGAGGGGTTCAAGGGAGGGGCAGCTCTGCTGCTCCTGGCTCAGATCTGCCCTAGAAGGTCCCCTGTCCCCAAGAACTCAACCTGGTCAGGCTCAAGTTCCTCTGGGACAGTTCCTTCTTCAGGGCTGAGATCATCCCCCTCAAGGGACTGATCTTCCTCCTGAGCCAAGGGGGAAGGCACTGCCTTAACCCTACTACTCCTCCTCTTGGAAGGCCCTTGGTCCATTCTTCCAGAATCTAAGGCCTGTTCAGTTTTAGACAGCTTAGCTTGTGACCTGGTCACAGCAAACACATCTGCAGGGATCCCCAGCATTTCTGCATGGGTCCTGAGCTCCACTTCTGCCCAAGCAGAAGTCTCTAAGTCATTGCCAAGCAAGCATTCGACTGGTAGGTTTGCACTTACCACAACCTTCTTAAGGCCAGTTACCCCTCCCCAGGAGAAGTTAACAACTGCCAGAGTATGGTCTGTTCTGACATTGCTAGCATTGGTCACTTGGTACATCTCACCAAGTATAACTTGCCCAGGTAGCACAAGGTCTTGTGTCACCATTGTGACACTCGCCCCTGTGTCCCTAAATGCCAAAGCCTCTCGTCCATTGATTAAAGGCTGTTGTCTGTACTTGCCCAGATTACTGGGACTCACAGTGGAGGTCACATCCATGCCTCCATCACAGACTAACACAGCCTGAGTCAGTTCCCTGACTAAGTCAGAGCCCAACTCAGTTCCCAGGGTGAACCCTACTAAACCCTTTGCTGGAGCACTTCCACCAACTGTACTAGGGGGAACAGGTGCCTTAGGGGCATTGGTGGGTGCTGGACTGGAGTCTTTGGACTTGGTGCAATCACTGGTCCAGTGGGTCTTTTGCTTACAGACCTTGCACCATGGTTTTCTTTGGCCTTTACCCTTGGTAGACTGGGAATCCCCACCAGAAGAAGATTTTGGGGGCCTGATGAAGACTTTTGATCTTTACCCTTCTCCCCACCCTTGTCAGAGTTCTTAGCATCTTGCTTCTTGGTTTCCCCACCTTGGTTCTGTACCTTCTGCTTCACCCTGGTTCTGACCCATTTGTCTGCCTTCTTTCCCAATTCTTGGGGAGAGGTCAGATCAGAGTCAACCAGGTACTGATGCAACAGCTGGTTTTGACAGTTATTAAGAATCTGCTCCCTCATTATCAGATTATACAATCCTGAGAAGTCACACACCTTACTGCCCATCAACCAGCCTTCCAGAGCCTTGGCAGAACAATCCACATAGTCTACCCAGTCTTGAGTCTGTGCTTTTTGGGTGTCTCTGAACTTCAACCTGTACTGTTCAGTGGTTAGGCCAAACCCATCAATAAGAGCACTCTTCAAGACCTTGTAATTGTCAGCATCCTCCTCTCTAACAGTGAGGAGCTTGTCTCTACCTTTGTCAGCAAAGGAGAGCCACAAGATTGCTGCCCACTGCTCCTGAGGGACCTTCTGTACTTTACAGGCCCTCTCTAAAGCAGTTATCCATTTGTGGATATCATCCCCACTCTGGTAGGGAGGGACAATCTTGCTCAGGTTCCTATGGTCATAGGACCTCTCCCTATCTCTAGGGACATGGCTGCCACCATGGGACTCTAGTCCCAACTTTCTTCTCTCTCTAAGGAGATCTAGGGATTCTCTATCTAAAGCCAATTGCTTCTTCCTGATCTCCAGTTGAGTTTCCTCATACTGGACCAGTCTCTTTCTTCTCTCATGAGAGGATTCCCTCCTGTGAGAAGAAACAGAGCTCCCTATTGAGGTGCCAGAGTGGTTAGACTCCTGAGAAGGAGACCTAGACTTTCTGAGCACACTCATAATCCTTCCTGGGGGACAAAGGTGTGGTTCTCTAGATCCTCATCTTCATCTTCCCCAGAAGGGATTGGGTTTTCCAGGTCAGGGTCATTGTCACCCTCCTGGTCAGTTTCAGAGGGGGGCTGGGGGTAGTAGTACCCCTGGCCCCTTCCTCATCTGCTGGCCCACCCTCTGCTCCTACCCCTTCAGTCTCTGAGGACGTACTAAGATCATAAGCCACCAACAACTCCTGGAGGTGTTGGGTGGTGGGACTTTGGCCTGTCCTTAATTTCCTCACGTTACACAAAGCTCTCAGTTCCAAGAATGGGAGTGTGTCATACTTGGAGGGGGAAGCTCAATGGCTTCCTGCAGGGCATCTCTAGATCCTGCTTTTAAAGACATTACTAGTGTGGTGTGGTGTATGCACTACCTACTCTAGTGTGGCCTACTAAACTCTCTTGAGTTGTAGAAAGGGTTGTGCTATCCCTTAACACACAACTCTAAGTTCAGTAGAACTTACTGATATTCTAAGCTTAAATTATATGTACCTTAGGTACCTTTAGTGGTTTTCAGTTGATCAATTCAATTGAGATTATCTGGTAAAACAATAGCAAGCTGGAATCCCACACGCTGCACACCAATGTGAGAAGTTGGCCTGGCATATGCTGTCCACTAATTATAGTGGGCACCTTGCACCAGTCCAAATCGACTCTTATGGTAGGTAGGTTAAAGACAACCTTATTGAAAGCTATCCTAGTGGTAGCTGTGGAGAGCAGCCTTCAGGCTAAGTCTTGAAGGAATGTAAAGCAGCTTGTTTTACCAGTCTATAATCTCTTGAGTGACCAAATGAAAGAGCACCACACCAGGTATATATTCAAAATATATGTATTTATTACTAAACACACCCCTCTAGTCTCTTTATGAGGCTAGAGTTCGAAATACATAGGTTATAAGATCTTAAATCACAGTAATAGCACAAATACACGTTTGGGCCCTAGGGGCGTACCAAACCATATACCAATAAAGTGGTATGCGAACCACGACTGAACTAGACACTAGGCCTAGAGCCTCTAGAAGTGCTTGGACCACAAGGAACCACCCAAGGTAGTGACACAGGGGACCCACGGGAGACGCGTGCAGTGTAAATACACAACCGCGATACGCCGTTAACTTCTATGGAGAAAGTCGGGATCGGGAAAATAGAGGAAAGGGACACTTTAAAGAGGACTAGGACAAAACCCTTTGAGATCTAGGACTTTGAAGAGTCTCTACCCACGGGAGCACCGGAGTACTCGTGTTACCTCACCCAGGGAAGCCGGGTGCATAGGTGCCTTTCGGGGTCGGGTTTCGTCGTCGTTTCTTATGGCGATCTGCTGCAAAGTGCTGCTGGCGACCAGGAGAAAAGTGTCCGGGTGGATCCAAGAGTGGATCGGAGTTCTGAAGAACCTGAAAGCAGAGGGGACAGAGTCTGGGTCACTAGCCAGTGACCAGGAGGGCGATGGACAGATGCCCACCGATGTCGAGTGCTTCAAGTTCGTTGACGGTCGTCTTGACTCTTCAGCCACGAGGTCCGGGAGGCGTTGTCGGCGACCAGGAGCAGGATTCGGGCTGTTGCTCGATGTCTGTCGAGTGCAGAGGTGTCGGCGACCAGATTGGACCCAACAGGCCTTGGCAACGGCAAGTCTCAAGTAAGATGTAGATCGTCGATGATGCAGACCAGCAAGGTCTGGGGAACTCACCAAGGGTAAGTGAGGGCAGGCCTGGAGCAACCAGACTGCCAAGTAAAGAAAAGATTGGCCTTCGGTAAGGGCTACTAGCCAACGGGCTAGCGACCGCGAAGGAGCCTCATGACGCCGCACGTGGAGCTGGCTTACAGGACACTCGTGGAGTGGGGGCCAGTGATCTTCGGTGCAGGTGGTGCTGGAGGCTAGGGCTACTCGGAGCCCAAAGCACGACTTCTTGGGAGACCCAGAAGATGGTGCACTTGCAAGTGTGCTCGGTGTCCAGGGTCACGGTCTCAAGTCACCCACGATAGCCACGGGCCTCAGCTTTGCTGGGGACTCAGGGTAGCCTCGGGGAAGTCTGAGAATCCACCTCTGGTGATGCGATGACTTCGGCGTCCGACGGGAGCTTCAGTAATGCGAACCGGACAGATGCTTCTTTGGTGCCTGCCAAGCACGGGAGTCACTCCTTGACCCCAAGGGAGATTCTTCAGTCCTCTAATCGTGAGTAGAGCGTCGAAGGTCCAGGATTCTGTTTCAGAGTTTCGTCCAGGTATAATCTAAAGTCCTAAGGACTGGGTTCCTACCTTTATTCTAAAAATAGGGGATGGACTACTCTGTGGCCCCACCTATGGGTGGGTCAGGGCAGAGGGGTGGCTACACCCCTTTCCCTTTGTCCAGTTCGCGCCAAAGCAGGGGCTGCAAGCCCCTGATCCGGTTTGAACTGGGGTATGCACAGGGACACCAAATGTGCCCCCAGTGCAGGACTTCAAAGCACCCGAAAGTGCTCCCGCCCAGCCCCAATACACATTGTCCTGTCTGGGGAGGTGGTCACACCTCCCTGGGACAGGAAACCTATTGTCCAGGCCTCCCCTGCCGGAGTTTCGTCCAGCAGCAGGAGGCCAGACTCGTGTCTGTGGCAGCAGCATCCATTTTGTGATGCCAGGGCTCTGGAAAGAAGTTACCGGACTCGTCAGAGTTAACATGCCTTTCCCTCTAGAAGGGTGGAATGCTACCCCCGCCGCCAGTATTGGCGGGGGGTAGTATTCCAAGATGTTTGAAACCAAACACGACATGTTTAGGTGCAGCCATTCCATAGTTAGCATTTTACCGCGAGGATATAATGCGTTTAAGAGTATATGGTCAGGCTGCACTACAAACAGCATCAGAGATGGTCTCCGAACGCTGCAGAGGGGCCCTGCTCATGCAGGGGCACCCTCTCACATAGGAACCATGCACTCTGCCTTTAGGATTGATAAGGCCTGCCTTAGGAGTGACTTATAGGTTTATATGTGTGTATGCTTTTAGTGATATAGGTAACCTATACCACAGCAAGGGGTGCATGCACCACCTTACCCAGGCTGCAGTAGCAGACCTGTGGTGTCAGTTTGGATGGCCTACCAGGGGTGGCATAATACATGCTGCAGCCCCTGGCAGGCCTCTGAGGTACCTATGCCCTTGGTACATAGTATACCATATACTAGGGACTTACAAGGGCACTCCAGATCCCAATCAGTGATGTGCCTAAGGCACATGGAGACCCTTTTAAAGAGGAAACAGCTAGGCTGGGGTTCTGAATAGCAGGGCCCCAGCCAGACTAATGTCGAAAACCAGTGAAGTATCAGCAAAAAGTGGGGGTACCCCTGTGAAGCAGATCCTACTCTCCTACACCGGTCACCTTGGAATTGCAGGTTCCCACTTTCGAGAGACCACCCTTCACGTGGCGGCTACAGCCATCTGAACTAACGGATATAGTCTTTTGTCAGACCGTTGCGGATGCAATTACAAACTTTTTTAGGGAGAATGAGGGGTCAGTGGATAGTGCGGGGGACCTTTGGGAAGCATTCAAGGTTACCATCCGAGGGGTCTGTATAGGGGCGCAATCTGGGGTGCTAAGGGATCTTTGGCGCCGGATAGGGAAACTGGCGTCTGATCTATCAGTATTGGAACGCGCCTATGAGTCTGATTCCTCTCCAGCTGCCCTGGCACGGATTCGCGATCTCATATCAGAACATAATGCCACGGTTGATCAGGAATTACTGCATTGCTCTCGGCGGAAAACTGCTCGTTACTACGGTGAAGGGGGCAGGCCTGGTCGCTCCTTAGCACAGAAGTTGGCGGAGCCACGAAGCCAGGAGCGTATCGCGGCGCTGCAGGATATGGATGGGGTTACCCGCTGCTCGACTGCTGAGCTTTGTGATATTGTATTGCGGTTCTACACCCGGCTCTATGCAGCCCGGGAATCTCCGCCGCCGGAGGGGATTGCTACATATTTGGATGATGTGGCGCTGGGGTGGCTCTCTTCCACACATCGGGAACACCTTGTACAGCCGTTCACGGTTGAAGACGTTAAGCTGGCTATAATGGCCTTGCCCACGTGTAAGGCTGCTGGTCTGGATGGGCTGCCCAGTGAATTTTATAAAGCCTACGCGACAGATCTGGCGCCTCGCCTACTGGCGGTATATGCGGAAGCATATGAGACGGGCACATTACCGCCCACCCTTCGGGAAGCCTTGCTTGTGACGCTGTTGAAGCCCGGCAAGCCTCCGACCCACTGTGAGTCGTACAGGCCCCTCTCGATTATTAATATTAACGCAAAAATTTTAGCAAAAATTATCGCCACCAGGATACAGCCTCTGGTTCCGCTCCTGGTCTTGCCTGACCAATCGAGGTTTGTTGCGGCATGCTCCACGACTCACAATTTACGTACGATTTTTTCCACCCTGCACTACTTTGGGGCTGACTTTCAGGCCGTTGCTGTGCTGCTTGACGCAGCGAAGGCCTTTGACTCTTTGCAATGGCCCTACCTGTTCGTGGTCCTGACCAGGATGGGTTTTCCACCGTTCTTCTTACAGTGGCTCAGGGTTCTTTATGATAATCCGGTTGCCCGGGTGAGAGTAAATGGGTGGGTGTCCGCGACGATCCCCATCGAGCGGGGCACGTGGCAGGGTTGCCCCCTGTCGCCAATGCTCTTCTCGCTCGCACTGGAGCCACACGCTTGTCGACTTCGCCAGTGGCATGTGGAGGCGGCCTTGCGATTTCGGCAGCGGCCGCTGATCGTCTCGTTATACGCGGACGATATGTTACTCTATGTCCGTGAACCGGCCGTATACCTTTCTGCACTGCTTCGGGAATATGTGAGGTTCGAGGGGTTCTCTGGTCTGGGTATAAATTGGTCGAAGTCAGTGGTGTTTCCTCTGACAGAGCGCACGACAGAGGTGTCATTGGACTACCCCCTGGCCTGGACGTCGGACCCGGTGAAGTATTTGGGAGTGTAGTTACATAGAGATCCAGAAAGAGTAGTTTCTGAAAATTACGGCCGAACGATAGCGCGTATTACTGAATTGGCGGAACGTTGGGCGCATCTGCCCCTCTCATTGGTTGATAGGATTGCGGTTGTTAAGATGGCCTTTCTACCTAAGCTGCTCTACTTTTTTATTAATATTCCCATTAAACTGAACATGGCATTGTTTACGTCGCTCCAATCGTCCCTTCTTTCGTTTGTGTGGGGGGGCAAGAAACCCCGCTGTCGGTGGGATGTTTTAACTCAGCCTTTTGAAAGGGGATGCTTTGAAGCCCCCGATATCAGACTCTACTATCTGTGCGCTAAGGCGCAATTCGCCCATTATTGGCATTTCCCCCAGCGCTTTCAACCTCATGTTGCTGTTGAATCCGATGCGGTCTCCCCAATGCCATTACAGGCGGCGGTCTTGATGGGTGGTTCGGGTGGCCTGCGGACTGAGATCAACCCCGTGCATTGTACGGCGTGGGCTTGGCGAATGCTGGCTAAATGGGCTCAGGTGCCGTATGTCTACGCTCCGTCGCTGCCCTTAACTTCGCACCCTGATATCTCTGCGGCGCGTGAGAAACCGGCCCTGCGCGAATTGGCTAAGGTAGGCATCTCCCGGCTGGGAGACTTTTATATAAATGGCCGTTTTAAGACCTTGTTGGAGGCGCAGAATGGCGAGGAGCGCGGGTTTATGTTTGGCTTTACCTATGTGCGGGTTCGACAGGCGATTCGAGCGGCTTACCCGGATTACCCGGCGGAACCCACTGCTCTACGGGCATTGCAGGCGATGCTGTCGGGAGCGGGGCGCAAGGGCCTTATTACTAAACTGTACAACGCTTCCATGCGTGAGAGGGACTGCGAGGACCATCCCTCCTTTTTGCGTTGGAGGGCAGTGCTCGGAGGTACTCTCGTGTCGGGGGATTGGGCTGCGTGTTGTACGCTCACGGGCCGCCTCACGGCGAATTGCAATCTTCGAATAATTAATTTCAAATTCCTTCATCAACTTTATTATACCCCGTCTCAACTATGTAGATATGGGTTGCGAGAAACGGCTGCTTGTGTGCGGTGTGGGATGAATGATGCGGATTTTCTGCATGCAGCATGGACGTGTGCAGGTGTGCTTACCTTCTGGACTGCAGTGGTGAAGATGCTAACAGACATTGTATTGGAACCTGTGCCGTGCACTCCGGAGCTGTGCCTTCTTGGGATGGTACAACGTCTTAAACCCTGTAATAGGCGGATTGTGGCTGTGGCTACACTATTGGCGAAGAGGGCGGTTGCGCAGTGTTGGGGGGCTAAGACAACCCCTATGGTACAGAAGTGGCTTCGGGACCTGTTGTATTGCAGGGACCAGTTGCTACTATATGAGGAGGAATTGCCGGAGGCCTCACGCCCAAAGAACTTTTGGGCCCCACTGTCTGCAAACCTCCTGTCCCGCACGGATATGGAGTGATGGTCCCTGTGTGTCCGTGACTTCTGGGGGATGGTTCATTCTCCACCTTGGTTTCTACAGGTCACTGTGGGCTTAGGCCTTATGCTCCTGTTATTCGATGTGAACTATGAATACCCTGTATATTTCATCTACTGTTCCTATCGATATGTCTGCATATGCCTCTCATTTGGTGCTTAGGTCATATATGGTTGCCTTGATAATGTTGATGCTGTCTGCCTGGGATAGGGTGGGGGGGGGGTTTGTCACGTTGCTTTTTTACATGATATACTGTACGAGACCTATTTGCTGTTGGCATTTGATTTCTGAAACTCAATAAACATATTTAAAAAAAATAAAAAATAGTTAGTTCAGCTAACTATAACTCGCACTCCCGCAATGCACTGCTGATGACGTCACATATTACATCACTCATGACATGGTCAGGGACATCACTGATGACATCACTGATGACATCTCAAAGGACATCACTGATGACATCAAACATTAAAAAGGTTGGTCCCCCTGCTCCTTCTGGGGACATCACCAAAATAAAACAAGCATTTGCAATGCAATAGGTCTCGCATTTACACGAGTTTAAGCTATTGGCACTGTAAATGACAATGCCTTCTATTTATGTTTTTAAAACAAAAACAAAAATAAAATGCATTGTTATTTGCAATGTCAATAGCTCAAACTCGCGTGAAAGCGAGACCTATTGCATTACAAATGCTTGTCTGTTTTGGGATAGGGTAGGTGAAGAATAAAGAAATGTAGGGTTTAAGGTAATTTATAGTGTGTACCATGAAGGGGGCAAGGATGTGGTCTTGTATCCCTAACTCTGCCGCTACATTAAAGCAAGCTTTTGACAACTAACAGGTTTCTGTATAGCTTCTGTCCACTTTGTTAAAAGACACTGAAGGTAGAGGCCTGGGCGATAGGGTTGGTCTGGTCATTTCTAGTGCAGGAATAGTAGAGTTGATGCATAAGAGGCAGTAGGTGCCAAGAAATGCAAGGCTCGAAAGGGAAGAAACAGAGCTTCCTATCGAGATTCAGGTAAATACTATCACAACAAACAGAAATGGGACACGATAGATAGACAAGAATCTGCTCCCTCTTATCACCTGCACATAAATACCGTGCACCTCCTAATACATGCACCACTGGAACGACAAAGTACCCCCTATAGGACTGCAACAGTCCAATGCAGCAGTAAATGCACAGACCCATGTCCATGTACATGCAGGATAATTACATCCGTGTGCACTGTTTATGTGCGGATCTGTGGTAATAGCAGCTCTACATTGCAACAAGAAGGCACTCTGCTGTGGTTAACATCTAGTCTAGAAAAGGGCATTGAGGCAAAAATAATGTAAATTATGCTGCACTAGCTAACAAGAGAGTACAACATCATTTATGTAAATTATGTTACACTAGCCAACAATAAAAGTGCCACCATCATTTGAAATTAAAATATATTTGTAATATATTTGCCTCTAAAAACTTCTTACGAGAATGATAATTATTTTCCAACTCCCTAAAAATAATGTAACCCCAAATTTCTGGAATGAAATAGGAAACAAAAAACCAGCCTCAAAATATTACCTGGAGTGCTGCTGGCAGCTCCAGGGTACTGCAGGCAGAGGCAAGGTTGGACGGTAAGTGTGCAATAAGTTCCAGATGAAGACTGGAGAGGCCTGCCAGAATCCTATTGACTAGTGCAGTGCAGTGCAGGGCAGACTACTTGCAGTTCTGTGTGGGAGGTGGACAGCAGGACCACAGCAGGCCGCAAACAGCAGACCCATCACTTTGTCGGCTTTAATGCTTGTCAGAGGTAAGTAGACTACTAGAGACACCGTTTTAGAACAGCAATAGAGAAATAAGGTAGACTCAAAAAATATAACTTTGGCCGGAAGAACTCGGACCCACACCCACTAACCACGCACGCAACCTCAGCATCATCCTCAACAGTCAACTTAACATGAAATGACAAGGTCCCTCTCCTTCTACACCTTCTGCTTGCTCTGCAGAATCTTCAGATGGATTCCTCTGAACACCAGAAAGACCGTCACACAGGCCCTTGTCACCAGCCGCCTCGACTACGACAATGCTCTCTTCACCAGCATTTCCACCCAGCTCCTCAGAAGACTTCAGACAATATAGAACACCAAAGCCAGACCCATCCTCGACCTCCCCAAACGGACCCACATCTCTCAGCACCTCAGAAACCTCCACTGGCCTCCCATCCACGAAAGATGCCTGTCCAAGACACTTACGCACGCCTACAAAGCACTCCACGACCATCCTACATCAATCACCGGCAGAACTTTCATCTTCCCTCAAGACACCTGGGCTCCTCCACACGTCCCCCGCGTTCGTCGCGCCCACTGCGGGGGCCACTCCTTCTCGAATACCGCGGCCAAACTCTAAAACGACCTCCCCCACCACCTCCGCACTGCCCCCTCCTTGGCGGACTTCAGAAAGAGACTTAAGACCTGGCTCTTCGACGCAGATGCAGCAGCCTTAACACCCGGATACCCCTAGGGGTGACAGCCACGCGATTTACTAATACTGATTGATTGATGATAGATAACAAACCTATCTTCCAAGACCATCCTGAACAATACATTTTTGTATTTGTGTGAATGAAATTAATTTTGTTGCACGTTACTTGAGTGTGTTTCGAGAGGTCTAGGGCAGCTTTTAATTATTCTGTTTAATGATTGTATTATAGTGTGATGATACGATGAAGAACCTCTTAAGTCTATGGCGTCGGATGTGACAATATTTAACATGAAACCATGATAAACAGCAGCAATGCGGATCCGCATTGCAATAAGATTCACAAACGCTGGAACCTACTGCAGAATTGTCTACTTTGAAGTCGTAGATCCAAATCACAGGTCAGCGTTAATTTAACCTGCAATATTTTGAGGCTGATAAATGGAGGAAAATAGTGTTAGGCAATATTACTGCCTATTATTTCAGCTCCAAGGGACAGTTCAATCAAAGAAATGGGAGACATAAAGGTTTATACGATAACATTGATATGGTTACTAATAAATTGGAATTGCTGATATGGGATCCTTTGCCCTATTACTCCAGGCAGACCTCCAGAACAGGGGACATTACCAACTATCACTTAGGCAGGGGGTGCCCAATGCCAAATGTGACTCTTCATCTCTGCCCAATTACTGTCTTCATCCTTCCAAGGCGCCATGCCACCAATGGGTCACGAGCCTTTCCCCTCCACTCAGGCCAGGTTGGACAAACCGCCGAAGGGACCACCATGCACTGACTCAAGGACCTGGTGCTCTCCTACATTCTCTCGGCAAACCTGAGTATCTATCCCAAGGGGACCCTCCCAAGTAGTTTCTTCCCCATGGGTGATAAGCACCTGCCTACACATAGGCTTCCCTGATCTCTATCCTCTCCAAGTCTTTCTCTCTAGAAACATACCGATCCAATCAAATTTCAGGCGCTCCCATACTTCCATCTGTCCTATCACACAACGATGATGTACACTCCAGCAGCCAATCCCTGCCCACGCATTCCATCAATCTGCCTACTATTGTTAGGGAAACCTGTAATTCTCTGGCCTACTCTAGGCCATGTTGGGAAAAAGCACCTCAGGGTCTCAACAAGAGAGTACACAGAGAATACGCTCACCTTCTGAGCAGTAACATTGGCCCTTAGTACCTACTCAAAGCATGCACTTGTACCTTCAAACTGTAGAGAGGGAGTCCCACATCTTAACAGCTGGTTAGTAAGGCGTGTTGTAACTCACTGTTTTATGTCACGTTTTAGATAAAGATACACGGATAAACAAGACCCTTCTTTGGAGTCGCTCTCCTGTGATGCCATTGGGTCAATGGGGTTGTGACATCATTTCTACTACTGCTATGATTCTGGCAAGATGTCATCTCCGAAAAGGGCGGTGTTGCTAGAGTCCAACAAACACAACTTTAAAGTGTAACAACTGCGTCATGTGGTGAGGAAGGGATGGATAAATGGCTTCCCACTAGGACAGAAAAGGGTCTTTGCTGTGATTTAGTCCATTTGTGGCCCCGCGTTTACATAGCACTCCATGCCTCTTCTTTGAGGCCTCGATTTTGGCAGAGAAGAAAGAGGGGAATAAAGAGAAAAAGAGATATGCTAAATTAATAAAAATGATTTCAAATAAGCAAACTGGGATTAGAATTCCGGCCTCCAAGCCTCTAAAGTCAAAAGAACACCTCAGTGGGTTTGACAAGTCAACTGAAATCGCACAAGAGATGAACTTTCTCCTCTCCATGGTGTTCACTGCTCTGGATAGGGACCAGAGATGAGTGAGCGTGGCTTGCGCTGCAGGGGTTTTGGGCAGATGACGCAGGTGGAAGTGGCCACTGAGGTGGATTTGTGGCTTTGCTGTAGGCGGGGGTTGGTGCGGTCACACCGGGGGAAATGTGAAAAAAAGTCACCGGTTAGGAGGCCTGGCACAGCAACAAATATGGAGAAATGAGCTTTTCTCCTTTTGAAACAAGCATGTGTGTTCTGCAAATCCAACCCCCAGCGGTGCACCGCACTTTTTACATGTACGATCATCTTCAGTAAGGCAGAAGTAAACTTGGGAGATTTGTATAACATAGTTACACTATGAGCAGTTTGGGCCAGGATTGGGGAGGACTTTGGAGGTGTTGTGGGTTGTAAGTTGGAAACAAGTTGTGGCTACGACTGGTAGAGCCGACGTGACTGGTACATCTTATCACATGGTGAGTGATGGCATCACCCTGCTTCCCTGAGCACGTGCCAAAGGCTCCCCTGCTCTACCACATTGGGCTCTTCTATCACCGCACCACAGCTAACAACTGCAGAGTCTACAAGGAGTAATTGTGGAAGCCCATCCTAGATCCCCGCTTTCTCTCAACCGACAGTTGATGTGGCACCATTCATCCAATGAGAATCTGAGCTACCCAATGTTCGTCTGATGCTCATGTCCGTGTTCAAGAGAGCTGTGCCAGCCTGCTGGAAGTCTGGAATGAACATTTATCTGCACAACAAAGGTCCAACCTACCTAAAAAAAAATTCTCATGTGTCACAGCACCCCAGGGCATGAAGGAAGAATGGATCACTGACGGCAGGCGGACAACAGCGGGCAAAAGGCATCAAATGTGCCTTCCTCTACACAGCCGCTACACACAGGACAAGCATCTATAAACTCAAGGTATTCACCCTAAATGCCAGACAATGAGATTCCTTCAATGACTCCCAAAGCCATATTACATGATGTAATGTCTACGAATGCCTCCTCTCGCCATAAATGGATACACGTGACCTTGTATGACCTCAAATGACCCTGAAATCTCACAGAGCTTTCTAAAAAAGGATGCAAAATCCAACAAATATCCTCGGAATTAACATTTTCAGCATGACAGCTCTTGTTCTAAAGGATGTGCCATCAGGAGCCATTCCTTTCATGCAGACTACCCATGGCTCACTAGGTAAGCATGAAGCTCACATCGTGGTGCACACAGCCTCAGACTGGGCAGACTCAATGAATTGCCTTGAGTAAAGCAGCTGTCCATCACTGCACATAAACTACTGCTTTGGACCACAGCTCTTAAATGTCACGCCTGTTAACCCTTGAAGCTTAATACATCTGACCAGTTTGCTCGACAGAGGGCTGGGATGCCACCGAAAACCCTGCAGTAAAAATACTTTCTCTGAGCAGGTAAACAAACTGTTCTGACAAACAACTGATCGGTCTCCCTTCCTCCCTCCATAAACAAACTGTCTTTACAAGCCAAGGGTGTGATGCAACTCATTCGGCTCCGGGAACATGTCATTGCGCTGGGCCGAGATGGCGAAGCCCGGAGTTCACTGGAAAAGCAGGTTTCTCTGCCTTCGCTGCAGTCACAGGAATGCAGCTGTCAGGCAGGCCTCCAAATGTACCTACCGCGGGGTCTTCGTGCACGCCAAGGAGATGGAGACCATGCAAGGTGCTTGAGCCACGCGACTTTCATCCGAGAGACCCTGGCCTTAGTCTCGGCTCCACCTTTTACCATCTGTGATCTTAGAAGGGCCGGTATTACATTAAGGAAATACAAGACAGGCCACTCGTGGCTAGGGTGACCAACCGTCCGTAAATTTCACGGACTGTCCTTAATTTGGACCTCACGTCTGTTGTCCATGAGGATCCCTTTTACGGACGCCTTTTGTCTGTAATTATGGCCATTACAGGGAGCAGCACTGCTCCCCTGCGAGATGCCTCAGCCCCCCCTCTGGGGCCGCCCCCACTCCTCCTAGAGCACAAGAGCAGCCCCCCCACCCCGCCCATTGTCATTCTGTCTGCGCTGATTGCCACATACAGAATGACAATGGGGCAGTCTGGGCTGTTAACGCATGTGGGGGCCTCCTCCTGCCTCAGGGTACAGCAGGGCATTCTGTTAGATGGATAAAAGGTAAAACGCCCAATGCTGCAACGCGAGAAAACAGTTTATAGAAAGAAGCCTGTGATACAAGTTCAAAAGAACGGGTTAGAGTTCTTTCACTGTCTCATCATTTTAGAACTGACGCACTTTCAATATTATATTCAAAAAGCCATGGTTGCTGCTTTTTTATTTTAAGCAACTAACAACCATTGACAAAGCCAATAGTCCTGGCTTGTTGTTGGTGTAATGATACTTGCTGTATTATATATCTGGATGCAATGACAGAAACAACATAATACCAGTCAGGCAGCACATTATGCTAAGCACAGATTTTTAGCCAAGGTGTTTTAAGCCACGCCCTTAATTACATCGAACACCCCCTTTGAAGAGACCCCCCAGTTTTTTTACCCCACTTAAAGCCCTGGAAACAACACCATGTCACAGTCACCTCATGTCCTGGCACTGTGCATCATGCATGACTCATGACTTCTACGTTTTCAGATTGCCTATGCGCAGGGGCATAGTGAACCCTCCCCCACCCCACCCCACCCCTTGCTTTAGGAACTACAGCGAGGTGAAGTTCTTGATGGGCCTCTTCTGTCTGCAACTCTGCAGACAAAGGCTCAGCTCTTAATGTGAAAAGGTGGGTGAGTAAATAAGTGAGGGTTGCTATATGAAACTCATCAAATAAGAAATGTGTGAATGGCTGTATGGATTAGTGAAAGGATGAATGAAAGGGTGAATGGATAGATAATGAAATGAAGGATGGATGGATGAGTGAGTGAGTGGAAGGATGGATGAGAGAAGAGGTAAATAGATGGATGTATGGGTGGAAGGGTAGATGGATGAGTAAAAGGGTGGATGGATGAGTGAAAGGATGGATGGATGAATGAAAGGGTAGATGATAGGCGAGTGAATGGGTAGATGGATGAGTGAAAGGATGGATGGATTGATGAATTGATAAGTGAAAGGATGGATGGATGGATGAGTGAAAGGGTGGATGTAAAGATTGATGAGTGAGTGAAAGGGGGGT
Organism: Calotriton arnoldi; assembly: GCA_963921515.1. Classification (NCBI taxonomy): domain Eukaryota; kingdom Metazoa; phylum Chordata; class Amphibia; order Caudata; family Salamandridae; genus Calotriton; species Calotriton arnoldi. The sequence continues at coordinate 103,476 of CAWUFW010020581.1, read as the reverse complement.
AGATGGACAAAAGGATGGATAGATGAGTGAAGAAGTGAAAGGGTGGATGGATGAGAGAACGGATGGATGGATGAGTGAAAGGATGGATGAGTAATAGGGTCAATGGATGGATTCATGAATGGATGAGTAGATGGGTGGGTGGGTGGGTGGGTGGAAGGATGGATGGATAAGTGAAAGGAGGATGGAGAGAGAAAGGAAGGATGAATGACTGAAAGGGTCAATGGATGGACGGATAAGTGACTGGGTGGATGGATGAGTAAGTGAAAGGATGGCTGGATGGGTGAAAGAGTAATGGCTGGATGGATGAGTGAATAGATGGATGGGTGGAAGAGTGGATGGATGGGGTGAAAGGATGGATGAATAATGGATGGATGAGTGAAATGATGGATGGAGGGATGGATGAGTGAAATGATGGATGGAAGGATACATGGTGGATAGGTTTGCAAATGGTTGAATATGTTTGGATATAGATGGGCACACAGATGGAAGGACAGAATGAATGGTGAAAGACTGAATGATAGATAAAAGAATGATTACACCTTGTAGCACCCATTATCTTAAGTAACATTTCCTATACATTGACTTTCACGTTTATATACGTCAATGTCTCTATATAATGTGTGTGTGATGTAACGCACTCCGACACCCTGCCCTACATACTTGGGATGAGTAACACTATAAAAGAAATTAAATACACATGAGAGACGGTCTATGTGAAGATGAGGGGCACCATTGGAGGGTGGTAGCAAGGCCGGACTGGCCGGACCGGGCATCGGGTGTTTCCCCGGGAGGCTGGAAAAGGGGGCGGTTTAGTTACCGGGGGCTGGCACTGCAAAGTTCCTTGTATATCCAGTAGTTTCCAATCAACAATAAAAGCGGCCTCACTTATATTCAGGTGGGGTTCACCATTGTCTAGTGACTAATGTACCTGCTGGAGCGAGATGCGAGTTTTGAATCGTCTAAGGTAGCAAGCTGCGGGCATACTGAAAAACTGTGAAGTGCACGATTGTCTCAACCTAATATAAACTTATTTTGACTTGTACTTAAGTGGTTGTCTATTTACGTACTTATATACTATTGCGCAACCTCCTCTGACGTGTCTGTAAAACTTACCTTTTGTCCCGAAGTTTTGTCCTGAATTTCGACCTCCTGTCCTGAATTTTTGTCCTGAATTTTGACCCTTTGTCCTGAATTTTTACACTCACCGTCCTGAATTTGCACCCATGCCAGTTGGTCACCCTACTCGTGGTGTACCACAAATAACTGTTAGATTACAACTGAAGGTTTCAAAAATACTCCTGTTGCTAGGATAGTTCAGGGACAGCAAAGGGGTCAAATACTATTTTACCTGGGGCTGCAAAGCTCTTGAAGCATGGCTGGATGTCTGTACAATCCGTTTATCCCACCGGTTCTTGATTGAATTACTACTAATTAATTTATGACGGTCTTATTTCAAAGCCTCCGATCTTCACTGAAACGCAGAGTCCATGTAATTTGGTGGTCAAGTTACCAATTTTGTAATTTAAAGAATATGTTTCTAAACCAGGATACCTCACTTGTGAGTTCCAATGAACACAACGGCACCTTGTAACCCAGTTCTTTATGCTGCCAGGTAGCGCTTACAAGAAGCTGAAGCCCTTATTATTTGCTCTAGCGCCAGGCATGCATGGCAAGGGCTTCGAGGGACTGATTCACTCCCAAATGGGGGCGACCTTCCACGTTAGCAAAGGTGTTTACCCCAAAAAACCTTTATCTGCAGGTGCCGAAGGGACCAGGGACGAAGTCTGCCCATAGCCAGGGACTGATAATCCAATCACGTTAGAGAGCACCTAGCCGGGCGGGGAGGGGGGGGGCATAGGGTTACTGACTGAAAGCACCTGAGCGTCATCCAGTCGAGTGGTCCCTAAAACACCCATGGTGCTCTAAAACCAATACATTTCTTATTGCACTTCACGCTCACACAGAAACAGGGAAAACAATTAAAGATGATACAGCCGTGGATGGGGTCTGATTCCCAAAACATTTAGGACATTTTCGCCCACAAGTAAACGACCCCGCATGGGTACAGAAAATCCATAGGAATTATAAAGGTTTTTATGCGCGCACCTCAAAATCTGCAACTGTCGCATGTTTACAGAGGCACTGCTGGAAAGCCTTCGTGAATTCCAAAAAACGACTGCCTGCGTTTGCTGAAAGGCATGGTGGCATCGGTTTAAAGTCTGCCGTTTTGGGACAGATTCTCGGCAATGGATTCGCGTCACTCCTACCAGAATTTAGCAAATCAATCCGTGGAAGTGACAGGGACAACACGATTTGCACCTGTATGCCTTTTTCTGATGTCAGTTCTACTCGCTCGTAATCAGTACAAGTCCAAAGCAGATCAGCCCTCAAGTGACCCCAGGGCAGGATTCCTTCCTCCCACTCTGGGACAAATACTGTCAGCGTCATCTCCCTCAACGCAATGTGAACAAGCTCTCCAAACAGTGCTTGTTTGTTACCGCCCTTTCTCCTTTTGGGACGGCCCATCCGGACTGGATAACACGCCTCCTTTAGATAAGAAATTGCTTCACGACAGCCGTGAAGCAAACGATCCAGTCCGGATGGGCTGTCCCAAAAGGCGAAAGGGCGGTAACAAAGAAGCCTCATTTTTAATGGGAGGCCATCGTTTACCATAAACGATGACGCCATCCAATGAAAATGAGGGGCGGGGCTTCAAGTCCCCTTCTGAAATCCCTCTCTCACAATATCTCTCGCCTAGCGAGCAGCGCATGCGCTGCAACGCTAGGCGAGACCTAAAAAATATGTAAATAGTCCTGCAGGGCATTATGGGGCGCTCCTTGAAGGGTCAGTGAATAATAAATGAGTGGCTCTGGCCACTCAATTATTATTCAAATTGTTGCTTTTTTTGAATTTCCTGGGTATCCTGGCTTTTTTGATAGGGGCCACAGGGGGAACCCCATGGCCCCTGCATTCCTGCCGGCTCCTTGCAAACAGCCCCATCTCTTGAGGCCGTGCAGAAGCCAGCAATTTGTTTTTTATATAAGGGGTGCCCTGATACCCACATCGACACCCCAGACCATTATTATTCTTTGGGGCCTCAAGTGGAGCCTCATGGCCCCACAGGCTCCCTGCTCCACTCCACACATGGTTCCACTTTGGGGATTTTGAGGGGGACTTCCAGGTCACCCACAGCTCCGTCAGCTCCCCCTGCTTGAACTCATCATGGGTGCAACAGGAGGCGTCATTGATTCCGCCCTGCAAGAGCAGGTTTATTCTGCTCCTGCATAGTGGGGGCAATTCATTATTTAGCTGCCTGAGAGTGTGGCAGGGAAAGGTTTTGTTCTCCCACCGGGTGGGAGCAGCTTTGTGCACCCACCTTGTGCGAAGACATTGCACTTTGCCTGTCTGTGTTACATGGCAGGGAAATGGAGGGTGTCCCTGGAGTTGGGGACCTCGAATCACCGTACCTGAGCCAGTCCGGAGAGGTGCACAGAGAGAATATCGAGTTGCAAATTTCGACCTACCATAATATCGAGTTGCAAATATCGTAATGGAAGAATGTCGACTGCAAGAATATCGTGGTACAGAATATCGACAGTAAGGTAAGAAATATCATTTTTTTTAATATCGAAGTCAGTAATATCGTTAGTAAAAAGATCGTTGTTTATAATATAGATTTTTATATTAGTGTGATGTATTTTAGTATGTATTATAAAAGTATGTGATTTAATATTTTTGTATAAGTATTGCTTTTTTTTTCATGTATGTGTGAAAAAAATGTATGTTATTAAAATTTTGCGTTTTCGTTCCATAGCGGGTTGTGGGTTTATAGGGGAATAGGGTGGGAAGTAATTTAAATATAATAAATTGAATATTAATTTTATTTGAAAAAATTTAGCGTTTTAGTTCCGTAGCGGGTTGTGGGATTATAGGGGAATAGGGTGGGGAAGTAATTTAATTATAATAAGGTAATTAATAATTGTTATTTATTAGTATTTATAAATCATTATTAAATTAATTAATTATTAATTGGCTATTAATTTTTATTAATTAATTAATTGATAATTATGTTAATTGTGTTATATTTTTTGTAGCGGGTTGTGGGTTTATAGGGGAGTAGGGTGGGAAGTAATTTGATTATATTAAGGTAATTAATAATTGTTATTTATTAGAAAGAAAGAACTCTTTAAAATAGTTAAAGAGCTCTGTAGTCCTCCCAGATTGTCTCAAGTGCTGGTACCCTCTGCTGAGAAATGTGAAGCCATCAGTGAATTCTTTGTTGATAAAATTTCGACTATCTATTCCTCTTTTTGAGATCAGCATCCTCCAGATGACACAAACTGGGAAATCCTAGATCTAGATTCTGATGCCCAGGACCATCTCACAAATTTTAGAAATTTTACGGAAGAGGAGGTAGCAAAAGCAATGCCCGGAGTCAAATCTGGGTCTCCACTAGATCCTTGCTCTCATTTTATTTTCTCTCGGATTGCACCTACTATCTGCTCTTATGTTACACAAATATTCAATCAATCACTTGATTCTGCAACATTTCCTGAAGTATGGAAAACAGCCACGGTAATTCCTCTGTTACAAAAAGCTGGACTGATGTTCAAAATCCAGCAAATTACCGTCCTATATCCCAGCTCCCATACTTATCCAAAGTAATGGAGAAGCTCGTAAACAAACAATTAACAGATTACCTCGAGACGAATGAGCTACTGGATGTCACTCAAACCGGCTTTAGAGCCAACAATAGCACCGAAACTACCCTTTTGGCAGTGCTAGATAACATCAGGTCCGTGGTGGAGCAAGGAATAGCCGCCGCATTGATCCTGTTGGATCTGTCGGCTGCTTTCGACACCGTCTCGCATAATTTCCTGTTAAAATTTCTGCAGGGTAAGGGCATCCAATCCAAAGTTCTTCAGTGGCTTTGCTCCTTTTTGAGTAACCAAACTCAGACAGTACAATTGGGTACCTTTTTCTCAAACCCAAAAACTATGAAGTTCGGGGTACCACAGGGAGCCTCTCTGAGCCCTACCCTTTTTAATGTTTATGTGTCTTCATTAGCCAAAATCAGCGAAAAATGGGGCATCAGCATCTGCTCTTATGCAGATGATACTCAATTGATGATTGCCCTTGATGGACACGAAGACACTAGGACTAGACTTACGAGCTGTCTTTCAGAAATGGCAGTTTGGATGTCCGATCACTGTCTGAAATTAAACGCAGACAAATCAGAGATCCTACTTTTTGGAGGAGCAAATCTAGTGTGGAACGCAACCTGGTGGCCGGCATCAATGGGTAATGCCCCTGCACCCAAACAAGTTGCAAAAAATTTGGGCATTCTAGTTGATAGTGCCCTCTCCATGCAAGATCATATACGTGTTCTATGTGGGAAAAGTTTTGCAACACTAAAATTGTTAAGAAGACTTTTTCAGTGGATCCCCTTAGAATGTAGGAGAACCATTGTCCAGGCCTTGCTTATTAGCAGGCTGGACTATGGGAATGCTCTATTTGTTGGCATGGCAGACTACTTATTCTCACGACTACAGCTGGTTCAGAATGCGGCAGCCAAATTGGTATGCAGCAAGAGCAAGTTCAGCTCAGCATCGGAATGTCTGAGGTCATTACACTGGCTCCCAATGAGACAAAGAGCCAATTTCAAATTGCTGAGCCATACCTACAAGGTCTTACATCATCTGGGCCCAAAGATCCTCCAGGATAGAGTCAAATTCTATGCTCCCGCGAGGAACCTGAGATCACGACTTCAGGCACAGGCACAGACTAAACGGATCAGGAAGTCCAGAGTAGGTGGCCGCTCATTTCCCACCTTGTGGCCACATTATGGAATAAACTTCCGCTTGATCTCCAGCTCACTCATAGCTACTTAGCATTTAGGAAAAAACTGAAAACTTATTTGTTCCCTAAAGTCTGATCCGTTACTAGCTACCCCCCTGAAGAACTCCTCACTTGTGTTCTGCTCTCCTTTAGCGCCGTGATATCCTTTGGATGAATGCTCACGCATTATAAATAAATAAATTAATTAGTATTTATAAATAATGTTTTATTAATTAATTATTAATTGGTTATTAATTATTGTTAATTAATTAATTGATAATTATGTTAATTGTGTTATATTTTTTGGGGCGGGTTGTGGGTTTATAGGGGAATAGGGTGGGAAGTAATTTAATTATAATTAATTAATTAATATTTTGTATTAATCAATATTTATGTATTTGATATTTTATAATCTTAATTGTGGTACATAATTTATTATTAATTAGTTATTAATTGGTTATTAATTTTTATTAATTTATTGTTAATTGTGTTAATTGTGTCATTTTTTTAGCAGTGGGTTGTGGGTTGATAGGGGAGTAGGGTGGGAAGTAATTTAATTTTAATACATTTTTTTTATATTTTTTATAAAATATTTATTTAATGTTGTTTTATGGTGTTAATTGTGTGAATTAATTTATTAATAATTGATTATAAATTGCTTGTTAATTGTTATTAATTGAGTAATTAATTGTTAATTAATTATGTTAATTGTGTCATGTTTTACGACATTGGTGGTGTCATTTATAGGGGAATATGGTGTGAGTTAAATTATTTTTATTTAATTAATAGTTTGTTAATTAATGCTAATTAATTTGCTGGAGTGGGAATAGTCAATTATTCCCCTCCGCTATACAACACTTTCCCTACTGTTGCACTTGCTGGAGTGGGAATAGAAATTTTTACCCCTCCGCTATCCAACACTTTCCCTACTGTTGCACTTGCTGGAGTGGGAATAGAAATTTTTACCCCTCCGCTATCCAACACTTTCCTTACTGTTGCACTTGCTGGAGTGGGAATTGTAAATTATTCCCTTCCGCTATCCAACACTTTCCCTACTGTTGCACTTGCTGGAGTGGGAATAGTAATTTTTACCCATCCGCTATCCAACACTTTCCCTACTGTTGCACTTGCTGGAGTGGGAATAGTAAGTTATTCCCCTCCGCTATCCAGCACTTTCCCTACTGTTGCACTCTCTGGAGTGGGAATAGTAATATTTACCCCTACGCTATCCAAGACTTTCCCTACTGTTGCACTCTCTGGAGTGGGAATAGTAATTTTTACTTTTACGCTATCCAACACTTTCCCTACTGTTGCACTCTCTGGAGTGGGAATAGTAATTTTTACCCGTCCGCTATCCAACACTTTCCCTATTGTTGCACTCATTGGAGTGGGAATAGTAATTTTTTCCCCTCCGCTATCCAACATTTTCCCTACTGTTGCAGTCTCTGGAGTGGGAATAGTAATTTTTACCCCTACGCTATCCAACACTTTCCCTACTGTTGCACTCAGTGGAGTGGGAATAGTAATTTTTACCCATACGCTATCCAACACTTTCCCTACTGTTGCACTCAGTGGAGTGGGAATAGTAATTTTTACCCCTCCGCTATCCAACACTTTCCCTACTGTTGCACTCTCTGGAGTGGGAATAGTAATTTTTACTTTTACGCTCTCCAACACTTTCTTTACTGTTGCACTCTCTGGAGTGGGAATAGTAATTTTTACCCGTCCGCTATCCAACACTTTCCCTACTGTTGCACTCATTGGAGTGGGAATAGTAATTTTTTCCCGTCCGCTATCCAACACTTTCCCTACTGTTGCACTCTCTGGAGTGGGAATAGTAATTTTTACTTTTACGCTATCCAACACTTTCTTTACTGTTGCACTCTCTGGAGTGGGAATAGTAATTTTTACCCGTCCGCTATCCAACACTTTCCCTACTGTTGCACTGATTGGAGTGGGAATAGTAATTTTTTCCGTCCGCTATCCAACACTTTCCCTACTGTTGCACTCTCTGGAGTGGGAATAGTAATTTTTTCCCCTCCGCTATCCAACATTTTCCCTACTGTTGCACTCACTAGAGTGGGAATAGTAATTTTTACCCCTACGCTATCCAACACTTTCCCTACTATTCGACTCACTGGAGTGGGAATAGTAATTTTTACCCCTACGCTATCCAACACTTTCCATACTGTTGCACTCAGTGGAGTGGGAATAGTAATTTTTACCCTTACGCTATCCAACACTTTCCCTACTGTTGCACTCACTGGAGTGGGAATAGTAATTTTAACCCCTACGCTATCCAACACTTTCCCTACTGTTGCACTCAGTGGAGAGGGAATAGTAATTTTTACCCCTACGCTATCCTACACTTTCCCTACTGTTGCACTCACTGGAGTGGGAATAGTAATTTTTACCCCTCCGCTATCCAACACTTTCCCTACTGTTGCACTCCCTGGAGTTGGAATAGTAATTTTTACCCCTACGCTATCCAACACTTTCCCTACTGTTGCACTCTCTGGAGTGGGAATAGTAATTTTTACCCCTACGCTATCCAAGACTTTCCCTACTGTTGCACTCTCTGGTTTGGGAATAGTAATTTTTACTTTTACGCTATACAACACTTTCCCTACTGTTACACTTGCTGGAGTTGGAATAGTAAATTATTCCCCTACGCTATCCAACACTTTCCATACTGTTGCACTCAGTGGAGTGGGAATAGTAATTTTTACCCCTACGCTATCCAACACTTTCCATACTGTTGCACTCAGTGGAGTGGGAATAGTAATTTTTACCCCTACGCTATCCAACACTTTCCATACTGTTGCACTCAGTGGAGTGGGAATAGTAATTTTTACCCCTACGCTATCCAACACTTTCCCTACTGTTGCACTCAGTAGAGAGGGAATAGTAATTTTTACCCCTACGCTATCCTACACTTTCCCTACTGTTGCACTTGCTGGAGGGGGAATAGTAATTTTTACCCCTCCGCTATCCAACACTTTCCCTACTGTTGCACTCCCTGGAGTTGGAATAGTAAATTATTCCCCTCCGCTATCCAAGACTTTCCCTACTGTTGCACTCTCTGGTTTGGGAATAGTAATTTTTACTTTTACGCTATACAACACTTTCCCTACTGTTGCACTCTCTGGAGTGGGAATAGTAATTTTTACCCCTCCGCTATCCAACACTTTCCCAACTGTTGCACTTGCTGGAGTGGGAATAGTAATTTTACCCCTCCGCTATCCAACACTTTCCCTACTGTTGCACTCATTGGAGTGGGAATAGTAATTTTTTCCCCTCCGCTAACAAACATTTTCCCTACTGTTGCACTCACTGGAGTGGGAATAGTAATTTTTAGTCCTACGCTATCCAACACTTTCCCTACTGTTGCACTCAGTGGAGTGGGAATAGTAATTTTGACCCCTACGCTATCCAACACTTTCCCTACTGTTGCACTCACTGGAGTGGGAATAGTAATTTTTACCCCTACGCTATCCAACACTTTCCCTACTGTTGCACTCATTGGAGTGGGAATAGTAATTTTTACCCCTACGCTATCCTACACTTTCCCTACTGTTGCACTCTCTGGAGTGGGAATAGTAAATTATTCCCCTCCGCTATCCAACACTTTCTCTACTGTTGCACTTGCTGGAGTGGGAATAGTAATTTTTACCCCTCCGCAATCCAACACTTTCCCTACTGTTGCACTCTCTGGAGTGGGAATAGTAATTTTTACCCCTACGCTATCCAACACTTTCCCTACTGTTGCACTCTCTGGAGTGGGAATAGTAATTTTTACCCCTACGCTATCCAACACTTTCCCTACTGTTGCACTCATTGGAGTGGGAATAGTAAATTATTCCCCTCCGCTATCCAACACTTTCTCTACTGTTGCACTTGCTGGAGTGGGAATAGTAATTTTTACCCCTCCGCAATCCAACACTTTCCCTACTGTTGCACTCTCTGGAGTGGGAATAGTAATTTTTACCCCTACGCTATCCAACACTTTCCCTACTGTTGCACTCTCTGGAGTGGGAATAGTAATTTTTACCCCACCGCTATCCAACACTTTCCCTACTGTTGCACTCTCTGGAGTGGGAATAGTAATTTTTACTTTTACGCTATCCAACACTTTCTTTACTGTTGCACTCTCTGGAGTGGGAATAGTAGTTTTTACCCGTCCGCTATCCAACACTTTCCCTACTGTTGCACTCATTGGAGTGGGAATAGTAATTTTTTCCCGTCCGCTATCCAACACTTTCCCTACTGTTGAACTCTTTGGAGTGGGAATAGAAATTTTTTCCCCTCCGCTATCCAACACTTTCCCTACTGTTGCACTCACTGGAGTGGGAATAGTAATTTTTATCCGTACGCTATCCAACACTTTCCCTACTGTTGCACTCAGTGGAGTGGGAATAGTAATTTTTACCCCTACGCTATCCAACACTTTCCCTACTGTTGCACTCACTGGAGTGGGAATAGTAATTTTTACCCCTACGATATCCAAAACACTTCCCTACTGTTGCAGTAATTGCAGTGGGAATAGTAAATTTTTACCCTTATGCTATTCAACAATTTTCCTACTGTTACACTCAATGGAGTGCAAAATGTAGGTTTGAAAATGTATAAATATTATAGGGGCTCATTACGATGGCGGGCGGAAGCACAACCGCCGTGCTGGCGGATGCAAAAACCACCAGTTACCGCCGGCACGCAGCAGTCCACACGCCCGTCCAATTACGATGCGTAAAGTAGGCCAAACACCGCCGGCAAGCCAGCAACACCGTCCGCCATCAAAGTGCGCCCGTACACGTAGCGGCGCAGCACAACTGACACACACCGTCCGACGAAACACGTCCCGCCCGGCGTATAAATTACGATGCCGCAAACAAACGGCTCCCACGGCTAAGAGACACCGCACGTGAAAGAGAGGCGGTAACACGGACGCAGAGCACGGAAAACGAAGAAGCGGCATCCCGAGCATGAATCCAGCACTGCAGGCCCTTCCCATGCTTCTGCTGATGCACCACCAAGGACGCAACGTACCGCGGAGACGCAGGTAGGCACACACACAACAAGTGCACGCAAACAGCGCACACAGTGCAAGGGCGGAAAAAGCGGACAACCCCCCACCAGCGCGTGTACACTACACATCCACCATTGCATCCACATATGACACACAGGCCAAATCCTAACATCGCGGAACACATGTGTACACACCACCTGGGACTAGGAACCAACCACCCCGTCACGGCCACAAAGCGCCGATGACGCCGCCACACATGCGCACAACGCAGAGGCCAACCGCAGCGCCATGCATGCGTCGCACACAGACACAGGGACACAACCAAGCAGCACACACATCAGCCCCACCCCGAACGCACATGACACGTGACAGGCCTGCCACAGACATGTCCCCAACGCCCAATTCACGGACAACACCCAACGCCACACAACCGACGCACACATGTCAGTGAAGTCACGCAACAGCAGGACACACCCCAGTGTAACAAACATGGCGAAGCACACAGCGGCGGCAACACCAACTAGGAGAAGCAGGGCCCCTTCGGGAAGAGGAACGCCAGTACCACACTGAAAAACCCATACCACCCTGCACATATGAACAAGACACATGAAACGGAACACCAAAGAGCCCGGGGACCGACAACAGGTGGCCCAAGAATTACATCCACACACAAGGCCCAACGCAGAGCGGAAAGGCAGGCTGCCGCCCACACAAGGGAGAGCAGACAGCACTGAATGACCTTCCATTCCAACACCGAAACCACAGCCCTACGACAGAAGCCGGTGAATACAGCCATTGTCCAAGAATAGACCAACACAGGCATGCCGAGGAGACCGACCACAGGGCAGATAGCGCATATCACAGAAGCACACAACGGACGGGGAAGAAAGAAGAAAACACTCCCCCATGTCGGCCACATGCAAGTTAATTGGAAGGAGTCACACAGCACCGACCTTGAACTGTCTGAGAAGCATGTGGGAAGAGGGCCCGTGTCCTCCAAACAAGCCAACAGAACACAAGTCCTGTCTCCCCACGACTACACAGAGCTCACAGCAACCCCGGAGCGTGCACATTGCAGACTGCACACACAGCCGGAGCACGCCACCTCTACGAACCGCTGCGAAATGGCAACCGCAACACACCTACCCAACTACGCCGAACAGCTCAAGCTGTACAAAACCAACCTGTGCCATACATTGGGATGCGATCTCCTGTCCCTGCTGAACGTAAGTTACCGACTGACTTACCGCATCACATTGTTCAGCTGCGTCATGCCCGTCTTCTACTGTCGGAGGTGTCCCTACCAGCATCCCGTCGAGATATGCCTCTCCAACCCGGCATGTCTGAAGGCGGACCTGCTACCACTACTCCTCCCTCTGGACGCACACGACAGGGCCTGCTCTGCCTATGGGGGCATGGCGTATGTGGCCAACATCGCACGCGCACTGAAATGGAACCACTGTGCCTCCACACGACGGATCATCGAGAACAGCTACATCGAATGTCACCCAGCATGCCCCATCATGGTCCTCCAAGGGACAACCTACGAACAACACCTTGACAGCCACCATCCGCTTCATTGGCTGGCAAACATGTACACCACCAATGACATGGAAGCCCTGCTGGACGGCATCGCATACCTGACAACCTGTAAATACGTCGGACCACAACGCAGGTTCCCCGACTGACCTATGAAGTCCAACCCCGCACCCATGCTCAGCTTCCGCACGGACTGGCCAGTCACCACCACAACAGCCATACCAAACGACCGGCAACTGTAACCACACCATCAACGACATCGCCATGACATCGGATATGACCGGGACATGCACACTGTTCCCCATCACATCCAGGAACACCGCATGCATCGTGGGAGGCAGTGGCATGGGCTCTGTGCATCGCACCCACATGGACGGAACTGCACGAACAACCAGGACACGACATGGATCCAGCGCACATGGACACACACACCGCTCAGTGGACATGAATAGGTCGCCTGGAGTCTGTGGGTGCTGCACCCCTCCCACCCCCGCCCCGGGAATCCCATACCAGGACCTTTGCATGGACGACAAGTGCATACATCAACAACACGACCCCAGTGACTGTGACATGTCCAGTAACCACCACAGTGCAACAACAAGTGGCACGCCGCTGCATGCACGCAAGCACATGCCCTGATGTCATCTCACATGCACGCGTGCATGAGGAACAACCGCAGCAAACCTGTCACATGGAACTGAGATGGACTGTGCCCATGATGCCGAGCGGTCTGGTAGGCTACATGTATACCGTCTGTGTCAAAGTCCGCAGCTCCGCAGCTATACGTAAATGTACATTAGCACAGCCTTGGCCAAGCAGATGTAACCCCACACCCTATCCCATTTGTTATCATGCTCAGTATATCCTCAACATGTATTCCGCTGCCAGTAGTGTCCACTATACTGCATCACAGAGGACAGAAGACTCAATATAATGTTTGAAACCAAAACTGTCTCCGCTGACTCATTTCACAAGTACGAATGAGAGAGGATGAGAGTATGTGAAGTACACGGCAGTCGTGACATGACCATGTAGTCCACTGGTATTGGATGTCAACGCAAATGAGTAGCACTACTGTGGAAGACACACATGTGTCGTGTGAAGTCGTATGGACGCAGTGCTCAGGTGGGTGGGTGCGACGGGTAGATGCGCACATGCCAAGTTGGAGCACGCCGTGTTGGGAGGGCTCATGAACAGTACACCACCGCTTCCCTGGGCATTGTGAGAGGACACCTGTCGGGGGGAGTGAACACGTGTGTGCACAGCAGCCGGGCACACGTACAAAGCAGTACCAGGCGCACCTCAGCCCACCCTCTGTGGACAAGCTGGATCCTGTTGTGCGCCCGCCATGCCCCTTGACAAGGCACACACAGCCCCAGTCGACCAGGTGTAACCCCAATATAGTCAATCCGCACAGGCGATACAGGGCACGGGATGGCAGTGGAGCATGGTGTGTGAGAGGTCTCCTCGCGCTCCTCCTGGTCATATCACGCAGGCAATAGAACCTCAACGTCTAGCATGGCACAAGTCACATGGAAGTGTAGGGGGACGCACCACAGCACGAGCAGCACTGACGTCACGGGAGGTGGCTCGCACCATCCCATCCATTGCCCATCATACCAACCACGCCACATGCCATTGCGACTAAGTGCAAGCGCGTGCGCCACCACCCCCGAGCCCTCCCCAGAGAGGCCAAAGAGTGAATGTGTGGGCCATCAGCCACAGACGGACGCGGCATGGCCGCAAGGGCAGCCACAGCCACTGGGTGTCGCAGGTGGCGGATCCGGAAGGCGAAGACTGTGATGCATAGTCCATGCAGGCCGGGTCTCCATTTGGGGCACCACGCAGGTGGACGGCGTCCCGCCACACATCATACCCTGGACCCACACATACACTCCTTGCCCTCTCTGGTGCGAGCTTGGGGCTGCCTGTGCAAGCGCTAGCCTCGCAGGTGAGCATGCATATTGGGGGGCGAGGGGAGGACATGAGGGCTGGGGCGAAGATGACTGTATCACTGTCAGTTAGTACAAGGGATGACCCAGATGTGGAAAGGAAGAGACGTGTCCCGTGTGTACTGCAACTAGTCGCCAATCCGACTACCCCCCATGTCCGGAATGTAAGCCCGCACCTAGGCCCGCCCATCCGCCACATCGAACATACCACCAGCACGACAACCTTCCCATTCGAAACACTGACTGGGGGTGGCGACCAGTGAACAATCATGTGTAGCCTACCCACGCGTACATGTGGGCCCTCCATGATCCATGTCACCTGCGGCAAAGACATGACATGCGCAATGAGGGAAGTGAGGAGAGCTGTCCGCCCCACGCGCAGAAGGTGCATCAGCTCCACAGACCCAGCAGCGAGTCCAGCAGGGGTCACATGTGCAGGGGCAGCTGTGCCTGGTGTGAAGGCACATGCATATAGACAGCACATCGACCAATGTGTAGTCTGCCCACATCCACAGTCCATCATCATGCGGACATAGGAATTGAACACAGGGCAACACATCTTAGTTGGTGCACCCACCGTGACCAACAATGCGCAATCATCGACGTACCCGCCCTGTGCATGGCCCCCCACCCAACGGAGGCACATCCAGTGCCACCATCCCACACACACAAGCCTTCCACGGAACATGCTGTGTCCAATGGTCAGTACAGAGTCAGCGCCCATCTGGTGGATCCTGAACAGGAGACACATGCACACACATGCCAGCTCCCACTATGTACGTCTGCCACCTGGCACGTGCAATGTAACCTCTCACCTGTGACGTGTGACTGCAAGCACACAGCCGTCTTGGCATGGGGCTGTCAATGTGGACACCAGTCAATGTTTCGGGAGCTGTGATCCGTACAGTGCTGTACATAGGGTGCAGTGCTGACACCTACTACTGTCTCATATCCCCTCGTGCCACAGGTCCCACTTGTATTGGCCGCTCAGCCCGTGCCCACATCGTCGTCGTCGTGTGCCATACTCATCCAGCCTCGGAAGCAGTTCCATGCTCAGCAGACACTCATGTTGCCGTGGCGTTGCCGCTTGACGAATATGCAGTCAGTCCCCATCAGCACGCCCCGCAAGTCATTGGGGCCTAGATCCCCATGTGCATGCACATGGCAGTGGTATGTCTCACTTGCCATTGCCATTGTTGGGAGACCTGTGTAAGTGTATTGTGGCCGTGCCGTCCCAGCTTGACAGCTGGGCTGTGGCTCATGTGCTTGCTCAGTCATGTCAGTGATGTGTATGCGAAATTGCTATGTGTCGTGTTGCTTTGACATGTGTCCTCTGCCATTTTCCCCAGGCGGAGACCGAACATTGACCGCCCATACCAATTGCTGGCGGACATGGACGATACAGAGGTGATCAGGAAGTTTCGGCTGGACAGGCCAAGCCTGCATCGACTGTGTGCCATGTTAGAGCCCCATCTCCGTCCCCGCAGGGTGTATCCGACTGCTGTCACCCCCACGGCTAAGGTGATGGCCGCCATGCATTTCTTCGCCACTGGGTCATTCCAGCACACAGTGGGCAGTGGAGGAGGGATGTCCCAGCCCATGTTCAGCAAGGTGCTGAGGGATGTACTGGCAGCCATGATGCTGTACCGGAACAGGTACATCCGCTTCCCCAGGGCTCGTGAATTGGCGGCAGTGAAGGGTGCATTCTATGCCCTTGGCAGAATCCCACACGTCGTGGGAGCCATTGACTGCACACATGTTGGCCTTGTTCCACCACAGGCCACTGAGCACCTGTACCGCAACAGGAAGCACACGCACTCCCTGAATGTGCAAGTGGTGTGCCTTGCGGACATGGTGATCACCCACGTGTGTGCCAAGTTTCCAGGCTCGGCACATGACGCACACATAATGCGCAACAGCATCTTGCCACGACTGATGGCCAATCTGCAACAGGATCGTGGCTGTATTGTCGGTGAGTATGTGGAGTGGTGTAGCGTGCTGGTTGTGCGATGCTGTCCCCTGTCCAGTTGGAATAGCAACGGTTCTCTGTGTCCCTCACACCCAGGTGACTCTGCGTATCCGAATGGGGCATGGCTGCTCAGTCCATTGAGGAATCCTCGCACCCCAGCAGACGATCGATACAATGAGGCACATGGGAGGACCAGACGTGTGGTCGAGCGTACCTTTGGCCTCCTCAAGTCCAGGTTCAGGTGCCTGGACCGCACCGGGGGTGCACTGGCGTACTCCCCACAGAAGGTGTGCCAGATAGTGGTGGCGTGCTGCATGCTGCACAATCTGGCCATTCGGAAGCAGATCCCCCTCATTGTGGATGACGGAGATCAACCAGGGCCCCAGCCCGCAGACCAGGACAGCTCGAGTGAGGTGGACAGCGGAGAGGAGGAAGCTGGGAATGTGCGCCAGCAGCTCATCGCCCGCTACTTCACTTGACGGTGAGTGTCCATGTACGACGGATGATGTGTCTGTATCTGTGCAGGTGTGTGTGTGCTGTGTCAGGGTGGCCGTATGTTCACTGCGTGCAGTGTGTCAACGCTCCATGGCCAGGGTAGTATGCCACTGTTGGTGACTGTGGCATTGTGCCCTATTGCTCTGTGCGATGTGTGTACATTGCTTGTAGTTGTTGACATGTACTGTGTGATGGGTGTGTGACACACTCATTGAATGTGCTCCTGTTCTGTCTCCCACCCCTAGGTCCCTACAGGCCCTCCGGATTCCATTGCCATGCCACGCATCAGGTGCCTTTCCGCCCAAGGTGGCCGTTGTATTCCGTACAAATAAAACACAGGGCACAAACAGCAGTTAGTGAAAAAGGTGCATTTATTACAAACTGTGACATGTGATTGTGTGTAAGGTGATGACAAAAGTGGTGCGTGCAGTGACAATGAGCTGTCGGTCATGGCTGCGTGAAGCGCAGGGTGTACCCACTGGTTCTATGTCCATAGTCCAACACACACATGCCATCCAGCTGGCTGTGTGGAGTGGGATCGTAGAGCAAGTCAATGCAGTGGCTGGTCAAGGAAGGCTGGCGGAAGGCTGGCTGGCTGCCTCACTTGCGACTGGAGCGTGCGAAGTCCTCCCGGGAGACCTGTTTCCTCTTCGGACGGCCCCTTCCACGTTTGGGAGGGGGTGTGTGGTGGCGACCTGCTGGTGGTGGGTGAGGTGTGCTCACTGGCTGTGGACGCAGGGGAAGTGGACACTGCTGGCCGACCCTGCGCCCTAGCAGGTGGTGGCGGAGGTGGTGTTGCTGGCCTTGCCTGTGACCCCACCGCCACCACCAGCTGGCCCATGAGGTCCACGAGTTGGTCCATACGGGACACGAATTGGCCCATATGGGCGTCCATGGACCTCAGCACCCCCAGCACCTCCCGCGTGTCTGTAGCAGACCTGACCCATTGTTCTTGGGCCTCCTCATAGGCCCCAAGGACTCTGGCCATTTGAGGCAGGGCATGGCTCCCAGGGGAGGCTGGCGTTTCCCTGACCCTGCTCCTCCTACCAGTCCTGCTGCCACCGGCCTGCCCACTAGCCACATTGCACACCACGGTCCTCGCTGTGGCTCCCAGGGTGGATCCAGTCGGCCGGGCCACCACCTGCGCTGGGGCTGGTGCCAGCGAAGACGTGGTGGTGGTGGTGGCGGTGGTGGTCGGTGCGGCGATGGTGGCGGTTGCGGCAGTGGTAGTGGCCGCAATGACCGTGGGTGTGGCCGCAATGACCGTGGGTGTGGCCGCAACGACAGTGGCAGCAGGGGGCTGGGAATGTTCAGCAGCCCTGGATGATGGGTTGGTGGGTAGGAGGGGTCCTGGGGAGCGGCTGGGCCCTGCCACACCAGATGTGCCTGCTTGGTGGTCCGTGTCCGAAGAGGAGGACAGATCCTCCAGATCCGTGTGTCCTCGTTGGGGGCTTGTGGGCTGGCTGTGCTGGCTGCTGTCTCCATCCCCAGCATCCGGCAGTTCGTCACCTGTGGAGAGAATGAGATTTGTTATTGTGTTGCACCTGGCGAAGTATGTATTTGTCGTCTGACATTGGCAGTTCGTGCACTCTCGTACATGGGTTTCCCGGAGGCGAGTGTGTGGCTGTGGCATCTGTAGTTGTGTGTGCTAGGCAATGGGACTGTGTGCTGTGCACATGTGGCATGGGACGGATTGGCCATGCCGATGGGTGTGTTGCTGTGCCCCTACTCATTGTGACTCTGGTGTATGCGGGCTCCTGGCCCATCCTGGGTCTGGTTTGTACTTTGCTTTTGGGGTTCATATGGAACGCTTAGGAACGCATATGGCAACATGGGGGCCATGCCCCAGATTCACATTTGGGAGGGAAGATGCTTTTGGGGTTCAAATGGAACGCTTAGGAACGCATATGGCAACATGGGGGCCATGCCCCAGATTCACATTTGGGAGGGAAGATGCTTTTGGGGTTCAAATGGAACGCTTAGGAACGCATATGGCAACATGGGGGCCATGCCCCAGATTCACATTTGGGAGGGAAGATGCTTTTGGGGTTCAAATGGAACGCTTAGGAACGCATATGGCAACATGGGGGCCATGCCCCAGATTCACATTTGGGAGGGAAGATGCATTTGGGGTTCAAATGGAACGCTTAGGAACGCATATGGCAACATGGGGGCCATGCCCCAGATTCACATTTGGGAGGGAAGATGCTTTTGGGGTACATGCTGTAAGCCATGGGTGCCGAACGTGACATGTGTTGTGGCAGCATGACAGTGCATGGTCTGAGGTGTGTGCATGCCTGACTTGGCCTGCATATTTGCTGTCTGTTGTGATTACTGGACATGGCATTGGACGCATCGTTATGAGTGAGTGTTGGTTGTGTGCCAGCCAACGTATTGCAGTTGTCCCATCTCCTTGGTGTGCGTGCTGCCCTGTGCCATGTGCATCACTGCAGTGCTCGGGGGGGTGTCCCATGTTGTGTGTTGTTGCTCACAGTGTGTCGTGCGCTTAATTGACTTCTGGCACATGGTTGGTCATGGGCATGTGTCTTAGCGTGACTGCTGTATGTGTGGCAGCTGTGCGGATGACATGCCTTTCATGGGACTGGGGCTGACGGATGGGATGGATGGTATGTTGTATGTGCATGGTGTGTCTGTGTGTTTGATGGGTTCAGTGGTGTTCGTGTGCATTTCTGTTGTTCCGCTCTGTTGCGTCTAGTGTTGTTTGTCTTACATAGGCGTAGTTGTGGGGTGTATGGTTGACAGGCAGTAGGGGCTACATGAACTGGACTTCAATGGTGTTTCGGTTGTGTGTGATGGGTTGCACAGTGGCTGCCGTGTGGGACTATATTCAGTGTGGCTTGTGCATGCAGACGTGGCTCCTTGGGTGTTGCTATGTCTGTGATGGGTCATGTGGGGTGTGAGTCTGTTGTTCATGTCCGTGTGCACATTGTTCACTTGTTCGTGACGGTGGGCGGTGCTGCGTGTTCGTCTGCTACGTGACATGTCCCATGTGTTGGTCGTGTTACGGTCCTATGCCTCCAGTAATCCGGCCCTGTCCAGTTTCCCACCTGCAAGTTGTTCGTGCGTGCACTGTACTGGATGCCACATGGCTCTAAGCGGGGGGTGCTCCATGTTGCAGGTCTGTGGGGGTGGGAGGGTGTTGTGGGTCGTGGGGGTGGCTGGATACCCACTGACACCGATTGCTGTGGACCGTGATGTCTGCCTTTCGGCTGTCGTTGTGCACTGCGGTGGCTGACATGTGGGTGTGGGGTGTGGGGGATGCTCCTCCTTGCTGTGCTGTGGGACTGGGGCCTGGTGTGTGTTGTACTTGGGCTGTCCACCGTCCCACCCACTGCACTTTGTGTTCCTGCCACTTACCTGTTACTTGTCGGTTGGTGCAGCTGTGGCAGACACATGGGTGTGGTGGGTGCTCGTTGTGGCGCTTCTGGCATATTTGGGGACCTGTTGGTGGTTACGTGGCTGGCTGAGTGTACACATGTCCCCACGCATCTTGCAGTTGTTCTGTTTGGGCTGTGTGTGGTGGTGTCTGTTGCATGTGTGTGTGATGTGTTGTGTATTGTGTGCTGGACATGGGGGTGTTTGTCCCTGGGAGCTGTGGCATGGTGGTAGTGCATGTGAGTACATAGCGGTGTGCTGGTATACATTAGTTTGTACTTACCAGCCTCCACTCCCCTGCTAATCCGGCGAGGATCTCCGGATGGATTACGACTCGCACCTTCTCCTCCCACGCTTTGAAGGTCTTAAAGAGCGCGGGATTCCCTCCGCCAGTGACGGCAGCCAGCTCTCTGTTTTTGCCCTCCTTCTTCTTGACCAGGCTCTTGACGTCATTCCACCGTTTGTTTATTTCTCGACTCTGTTCCTGGGCAGGGTCCCGACTGCATTGACCTGGTCTACGATCCGGTTCCACATTCTGTTTCTGGTGGCTAGTGGTGTGTGCTGGACCATGTTCCCATAGATTTGTGGGTGCACCTTGATGATCTCGTCGACCATGACCGTCAGCTCCATGGGCGTGAACTTGGGCATTCTATGTGGTGCCATGGTGTTTGTGGTGCTGGTGCGGTGTGTGTTGTGTAATGTGCAGGGGGTTTGTGGTGCCGGTGTTTGGTGATGGTGGTGGTTGTGATGTGTGCGTTTCTGTGGTGTGCTGCTGTCCTTGCTGTGTCACTGTGTCCTCTCCTCTCCTCTCTGGTTTGCAATGTGGCAAGGGGTTGTGGTCTGTGGGAGTGCTGCTTTTGTACTCACCTATGTGGGTGTGTCCTCATGGTCTGTTGTTTTCAGGTGTGTTGTGTCTGGGGTTCTGGCCTTTGTATTTTTTGTTTGTCCGGGGGGTGTTTTCGGGATGTGTACTGTGCTTGTGTATTTGTGCGTGCCTTGCTGTGTGGAGTTATTGGCCATGTTGTGTGCTATTGGTTTTGTGAGCGGATGGTTTCTGTGCAGGGACGTGGGCGCCATGGTTTCTGCCGTGTCGATTGGCATCGGCGTTGTTTGCGCTGGCGGGCGGTTTATTTGTGGTTTTCCCGCGCTCATGGCGGTGCGATCGTAATTTCACGTGCGGTGTGTCGGCCGTGAGGGCGGGCGGTTTTGTGTTGTCGGGCGTGTTTCCGTCCGTGGCGGGCGGTTTGACTCCGACTCGGACGATGGCGGGCGGTATTTAGTGTGGTTTTTCCGCCGATGGCGGTTTTCGGTTTGTGTTATCGTAATGGCGTGGTCGGTGTTCAGACGGTGTATGCGGGCGGTATTTTGCCGATTCCATGCCTGGCGGATTTATTTACGCCGGGTATCGTAATGGGCCCCTTAGTATTTTATTTTATAATATAATGTTTTTATTCTGATATTTTATGTTATAGGTGTATGAATATATATATATATATATTTTTGATATATTTATGTTTTACAATAAATTAAAGTTATTAGTTTATTAATAATTTTACAGTAAATATACATTTATATATTAAATTTTATATATGTATGTTTAATTTTTTACAAATTAAATTTGTTTATTATATTTTTTTTAATGTATATTATATTAAAGTAATTTCTTAAAGTTAATTTTATAATATAATTGTTTTAACATTATTTTTTATATATTAAAAAAAAACGATATTTTGGACATCGATATTTTTTACATCTATATTTTTTTCTCGATATTTTTGTCATTTACATTTTAAAGATAGTATGTCGATATTTTGACTATCGATATTTTTACATTGATATTTTTGTGTTCTATATTTTTGACTTCGATATTATGTCAGTGATTCTCCGGAGGGATGGAGTTCCTGGGGTCATTGAATGGCTCTGAAGATGTCTGTGGCCCCTCCTCCCCATCTACTGATTAGATGGCCCCAGGGGATGGGGTCCATGGGGCTATTTAATGGCTTGGGTAGTGTGGCTGTGCCCCCCTTTATGAAAAACACTGTGCAGAGAATGGTTTCTCTAGGGCCTTTTTAGGCTTTGGGAGGAAGCCCATAAGCCCCCTTGACTTTAATAAACTATCAGAAATGTGGGGTGTTCCCTGGGGCCTCTTAGATGCTTGGGGAGGGGGTGACACACCCCTTTCTCCTCCTAACATATGTGCCCCCCCCATGCTCTGGCCCACACAGGAAGGGAATTTTATGCAAACGTGCAGTAGCCTATGCTTTTTTTTATTCAAATGGAACCCCTCACCAAGCCCCTTTTTTCTTTACATTTTTCCTCAGACCCTGAGACTCAAGATTGCTACCACCACATGTTGTTGATGTGGTGGTAGGCAATCAGATCTCTCAAAAAGATCTGTTGGATCTGCAGATCCTCCATTGTGTGATATATATACACTTTTTTTTAGCATTAATTGCTCAAAAACTACTGAATGGATTCACACCAAAAGACAAAACACTCTTTCAGGACCAAGATCTAGCTTTCTGCCAAATTTAGTGTAAATCCGTTTAGCGGTTTTGGGCTGTAGCTTTGTTTAAAGCAGTAGCGGCTGCTACCGTATGAGGGTGGTGGGGTAGGCGCGGGTAGCAGGTAGCAAGGGATGAAGGGAATGAAAAATGTTTTAAAAAATGGACTTACCTGAAAACGGCCGGCAGCTGTTTCTCCTCCGTCCTCTTCATCTTCCTGTCTCTAGTCCTGGCCGGCAGCAGGAAGCACCTAGGCTCCCCATAGCCAATCACAACGCTGAAATGCAGCGTTGTGATTGGTCTGAGTGCCATGGTTCGGCGCTCAGATGGGGACAGGGAGTCTGTGCATGTTCCTTACCACGCTGTGCATTACAGCCTGGTGGGGAAGATGCAAAGTGCGCCTGACTGTTTGGCCGTCCAAAGAAGGCCGGCCAAACAGTCAGGTGCACTTAGAGAGTGTAAACCACTCCCCCCTCTGTTCTGGCCAGCCCCGATTGCCACTGACTGCAATAGGAAAATCAAATGATAATAACAATACGTTATTATCATTTTATTTTTAAGCAGTGGGGAGACACTCCTCCCCCTCAGCAGAGGAGCCACCACTGGCCTAAAGTTCGTATGGAAAAATTAATGGGGAAAGTGCGTTTTTGGGGCCCCCCCTTTTTCTTTGCCCCATTTGATGGATCTCCCCAAAACCTGGAAGGAAGGAAGGAGCTAAAATGAAACATTTTTGGGGGGAAAGTTTCGTGAAGATTTGTCAGATGAAGCAGAAGATATAAGCAAACCAAAAAGGCAAGTATAACTCACAACCCGGCCATTCATAGTTTTCTCATCAATACTTTAACTTCAAATGTTGCAGTGATATTATCAATGATGGCATAGTGGTGGAAGCTGCCGCCTTCATTAGGTGTTAAGCAGCACGAGCACAGTGGTGGCAGTATACCGCGTAGTGATCAGTAGGAGTGAACAGGTCCTTTTTATCCTGTATCATTGGAGTGAGGCCCACAGGCTCACTCACTTTTTAAAGTTCTGTTGCTGTCCGCATGGTCTACATCAGTTAGATGTGCAGTGCAGGATTCGTGACTCTGCACTGGGTTGTATGTGTGCTGGGGAAGGGTACAATGCAGGGATAGAGCAGTGGTGTGCAATGCATGCATGGTGAGTGCATTTACAGGGTGTATATGTACCTAACAGGAGTCCAGTATATGAAAGATGTAGTGCCAGGAAGTGCGTGCATGGTGAGTGCATGTACTGGGTGTATGTATACTTGCGAGGAGTACAGTACATAAATGGCATAGTGTTGTGCAGCGTGGGCAAAATGAATGTGTGTTCTGGCTCCATGTGTGCCTGCAAGTGCCAACACACAAAGGCTACAGTACTGAGCAGCGTGTGCAGCGTGAATGTGTGTGCTGAATGTATGTGTGCCTGTGATGGCACAATACATAGAGCTAACCGTGCTGGACAGTGTGTCTGCTGTGTACATACACTGAGCGCAAGTGTGCCTGTAATGGTACATTACATGGAGGACCCTGAGTTCCATTTTGGAATGACCAGACCTGCCTGGTGAAGACATAAGGAGGTGGAGGATTCCCCCCAGACAGATTTGTGTATTGCTGTATTCCTGTGAGCTGGGTGGGACACACTGTAGAAGTGAGAGCGAGGTTCCCCCTGTACACTTCAAAGGGTGCTCTTTGATTCAGTGAGAGATCACAAGGAAGGGGCCTGAGCACATCTAAGGAAGGAGGTTGGGGTGATAAGGGAATCATAAAGAATGAAGCAGGAGTAGTCTGTAATTTGTAAAGTGATAAGTGCCAGGGCCCTTGTCAGGAGGTCACTGCAGCTTTCACCAGCCACTGTCCCTGGCAGTGCTCCCATGACAGTACTAACTCAACTTCTAACCATCACACTCTAACAACTGTGACAATTCATACTATTCCAGGCCCCCAAAGGTATAAGAATGGCTTGGGTAGCAGATATTAATCATTCTTAATGTGTATTCAGGTAATAAACAGCTGTTGTTGAGCTCATCCCTAATTAGGCACACAGCGCCACCATGTGGCAGACTGTCATAAGAGCTGGTGCTGACATTTAAGTGCCGGTGCCAAAAACCAGAAACCACTGGCACAAATTAAGTACTTGGTGGGAGCCTGGGGCCAACCTTTTGATGCACATATCACTGTGGCTGACATCCTTGTGTGAACTCTAGTCACGTCCATGGCCTGTGCTGTGGGACTGTCAGCTTCGGATGCTCTCCTGCTGTGACAGATGGCTCTCCAAGAGGAAGACTGTCTTGCAGAGAATTGCGGAAGCCTGTGTGACGCTGTAGTGGAGACCCCATATGCCAAGAAAGGCTGCTGTGATAAGGACTGCTGTGCGGTAAGTGTCACAGCCTTGTGTGGCAGGGGCACAGCAATCCTTTATATTAGGAGGCGAACATTGAGCAGCGGGCAGCGGTTACCCAAAAGTTACCAAGAGCAACAAGGACTGCATTCAACCTGACTCCGTGGATTGAGTGAGGACGCTGTGTAAGTATCGCTGCCTCAACAGGATGGAAATTAGGATCATCGGAATCTCCCCCCCTTTGGGAAGCATGGACACTTACCCTGCAGGAGGAGTGCAGAAACGCCTCTGATCACTGCAGGAGCATGACTGCGAAGTCTCAGTGAACAGCCTGCACCTGTCGAGTGATGCCATGGCACTCACACGCAGGCGACTCACTTGAGCAAGACCAGAACTGTTGATAGTGACCATGGACAGGACACCCTTCAAAGCGCTCAATGCTTCCTCTCTGCTGGAGCGGGTAAGACTTGGGACTTGCCTTGGGTGATTCACTGCTAGGAGTGCTGCTGGCCTAAGGCACGTTTGACTGTAATCAAAGAGTCAGAGTGGACTCTTCAGTTAAAGGCCTACTAGTGAGCCCCCATGGATGCTGCCACCAGTGAATGGGGAATAACCCCATTAACAATGCAAGGAATGGGTGGGACAGGGACTTGCCAATTAAATACTAAAGCCTGACGTTAAGTGGGAAATGTGTTCTTGTCTGTAAATGTCCTAACTTTCCTTTGAATAAGCAGAGATAGAAATAAAATACTTTGAGTTTCTTACAAAAATAAAGAATTTGTCTGGGCATTAATTTATTGCTGCTACTGCAGGCTCTTTGACTTATGAGCTAAGTTCACTAATCTGTTTCCACATCTCCCCCACACACCAAGGGAGCCTTAAACTGCTTATTCACATCTACCACTGAGAGTCAAGTGCAGAAGGGGTACTTGGCCCAGTTGCTCAGGAGCCATAGTAGGCCGGGCCCCAGGACATCAGGAGTAAAAGGTCTCAACCCCCACGGTTGGACCCAGTAGCCCCTCCGTGCCGTGTGTCCCTCTGAAAGGGGTTCTTACACAAGCATATTGTCAAAGGTTGAGAAATGGAATATAAATCTGGTTTTGTGAAACTTAATGATGTTGTTTTCAACAGCCCTTTGAGACAACACAGATAAAAAATATCTGTCTGTTTGTTTCACTCTGAGTTCATAAATGCTATTAGGCGACAGCTATTAGGATTTGAACTGATCACTCGTTTGTAAATTTGCTGAAGAATCAACCCTTTCCATGAAGTCAGGATTTGGACACAATAAAGCACTTCTATTAAACAGATAAGTACTATTTACAATTTTTCTAGATTTGCTTGCCCGTATCGTAATCCTGATGGCATCCAAGGATCTTGACAATTTACCTTCTCTATTAGCTGGTTAGTCGTTGCATGAGTCATTGAGTACACTTCCAGATAGATTCAATTTGTATTCCATTGGTTTAAAATTTGATTTTCTGTACCAATTATTTCAGTAATAAAAATATTTGAGGTAGAAAATGTTATAATCACAGCTTTTAATAACAATGGTCCAGTCCAATAATTGTCCACCATTGATGAGCATCTTCTAGGTTGATCCCTCCCTCCAGGTTGAATCTGGCTTCTTTTTGCTCTTGTGCTTTGATTGAAGAGAAGGATTTTCGAAAATGGCATTAAACTGATCTCATGATCTCTTAGGACTGATGACGAAGATTTTTTCCAGAAGTATTAATTTTTCAAGTTTGTTGCAGGAAGCGGGCTCTGTATATACTGTACCAAAGTAAGGTATAGTGTGCACAGAGTACAGTGGATCCCAGAGGTATAACAGAGGCTAGAGTAGATAACACTAACGCTCTCTTCTGTGGTAGTGTGACCGAGCAGTCAGGCTTATCGGCGCGCAGTGCTAAGCATTTGTTGTACACACACAGGCAAGAAGTGATTACACACACTCAGTGACAAAATCAGAGACCAATGCTTTGTAAAAATGTTTTTTTAGTATATTTATTTTTTAGAACCAAAGATACTTTGTTGCAGTAAAATACATTTTGCAATATCTCTGTCTTTCAATGTAAAAAGTGGACACAGTGCATTTTTCAACCCTACGGGAGGAAAAACAATCAGCAATTTGCAAGTAAGTAAACGATTTACGAGTTTGAGCTTTTGGATGAAGAATCAGTACCAGGCAAGGCTCAGGTGTGTGACCTCACTGCACCACCAGCGGCACTGGGGCGGCCGGGTGCAGAGGTCAAACTCGGATTCTGGTGCCAATGTTATCCAATAGAGACAGGGGGCAATCGAAGTAGTATTACTTACAGGTAAGTAGAACGGTTTGGTAACCCAGTCTCTAGGGGTTATGGTAAGTATGGGGGGTCCACGAGGCAACAAAAAACTTACATCCTCAGCGGCACAGGCGCCTTCGGGTGCAGAGTGCCAACACAGATTCGGGCGCCCAATGTAAACAAATGGAAAATCTTGAAGTTGGAAAAAAGCTGCAGGCTCAGGCCAGGAGGCTGGACGAAAATAACCTACAGCTGCACAGGTAAGTTGGGGTATGCTGGAGCGTGGGATGCCATCGGTAGATCTCCCCAAGGCCCAGGCTTTCCGGGTGGAGGGGAGTCCTGTGGCGTCGGAAATCAGCTTACCAGTGCGGTTGCTGCTGGGGTGGTTGTCGTGCAGAGGATGCAGGCATTGAGGTGGAGTCTGGCAGGGGTAAACCCTCGAGGGACTCCTGCTCAGGTTCGCTGGGGAACCTTTTCTGGACTGGTGGGCCACTTCGACTTGAGCTGTGGGTGTCAGGTGCAGAGGTGTTCGTCTTCGAGTTTCCACAGGCAGAGCACTTTGTCTTTAAACTTGGGTTTCTTCTGGACAGGTCCACTGTCCACGGGACATGAGGAGTCATTTTAGAAGGCAAACAGTGCTCCCAGGGTTTTGGAGGTCACTGGGCTGTGGGCCAAGTCAGTTGGTACCTTTAATTTTCGCTGCTACACGGCTCTTCTGTGTCCACTTCTTTAAAAGTCGTCGGTAATCCGAGGATCAGGGTTCAGGGGTGCCCCTAAATACTCAATTCAGGGGTGTTACAGGGGTTAGAAGGCAGTAGCCAATGGCCTACTTACTTTCAGGGTGACTACACGCATAGGGCCTCATTTATGAAAAGTGCTGCATCGCTGCGTGAAAACAGCGATGCGTCACTTTTCATTGCGCCCTCCTTGCGACATGCTGGATGCGTCATATTTACAGTATGACGCATCATGTCGCAAGGAGTTACAGATAAGTCAGTATTTCTGACGTATCTGTAGGCACAAAAATGACGCATTGCTGGAGTGTGTCACAAAAGTGACGCAACTCCAGCAATGGGTCATTTCACATGGCCAAGTCCCATTTAAAATGAGCCTGAGTCAGTCTTACGCCTGCTGTGAGGCAGGCGTAAGATTTTGATGCATTTGCGTCCTAGAAGTGATGCAGTGAAATCTCATAGATTTCACTGCTTCACTTCTACGAGGCTTACTTGCGTCAGAACGCCCACCCTGCATACATTATACCTGGCGCAGGTATAATGGGGCGCAGGGGTTTACAAAATGACGCATCTACCTAGATGCGTCACTTTGTAAATATGACGCAACATGGCGCATTTTTTACGCTGCTGGTGCATCACAAAAAGTGACGCATCAGTGGCGCAAAAGTGACGCAAGGGCTCATAAATAAGCCCCTTAGTATGGCCACTCCCTCTGGTGAGGGGGCATACCCCTAACCCTATTGGCAAGGAGGTGGTCATTTCAGCTCAGGGAACCTTAGAGATGGCCCGGGCTGAGAGGGAGCACACCGCTCCTGCTTACTAATTTTCCTGCCAATATTGCTGCCAAAAGTGGGACTTAGTCAGGGTGCTGGGCATCTCTACCAGCTGGAGAGGCCCTGGTCAGAATAACAAAGGACGGGAAGCCTTTGAGGCTCACCACCTTTCAATGCTGTTCCTGCTTGGGGAAAGGCGTGAAACACCTACACTCAGAGCAGGCTTTGTTTTTGACCCACAAGAGCAAACAAAAGTCTCCCACCTCAGAGGGTCAGAAACATGTCTTGGGGTGGCAGGCTGGTGCAGACCAGACAGTCACACACCAGTGGTTTGGTAGGTTTGCAGGGGGCACCTCGAAGTGCATTTATGAATGAATGAATCCAACATTGGCATCAGTGTGTGTAGGAAGGTGGAATCTGACTATATGGTTGCCCCCACTTTTTTTTATGGTGTTTTGCTGGTTTATGACTTAGTTGGACTGGGATCCTGCTATTCAGGGCCCCAGTCTATCTGCTTTCTCTGTAAAAAGGTTTCCATGTGCCTTAGGCACATCTCTGATTGGAATCTGGAGTGCCCTTATAAGTCCCTAGTATATGGTATACTATGTACCAAGGGCATAGGTACCTCAGAGGCCTTCCAGGGGCTGCAGCATGTATTATGCCACCCCTGGAAGGCCATCCAAACTGACACCACAGGTCTGCTACTGCAGCCTGGGTAAGGTGGTGCATGCACCCCTTACTGTGATATAGGTTACCTATATCACTAAATACATACACACATATAAACCTATAAGTCACTCCTAAGGCAGGCCTTATCAATCCTAAAGGCAGAGTGCATGGTTCCTATGTGAGAGAGTGCCCCTGCATGAGCAGGGCCCCTCTGCAGCGTTCGGAGACCATCTCTGATGCTGTTTGTAGTGCAGCCTGACCATATACTCTTAAGCGCATTATATCCTCGCGGTAAAATGCTAACTTTGGAATGGCTGCACCTAAACATGTCGTGTGTGGTGTCAAACATCTTGGAATACTACCCCCCTGCCAATCCTGGCTGCGGGGGTAGCATTCCACCCTTCTAGAGGGAAAGACATGTTAACTCTGGCTTACCCGGTAACTTCTTTCTGAAGCCCTGGCATCACAAAATGGATGCTGCTGCCACAGACACAAGTCTTGCCTCCTGCTGCTGGACGAAACTCCGGCAGGGGAGGCCTGGACAATAGGTTTCCTGTTGCAGGGAGGTGTGACCACCTCCCCAGACAGGATAATGTGTATTGGGGCTGGGTGGGTGCACTCTTAGAGTGCTTTGAAGTCCTGCACTGGGGGAGCAAAAGGCTCCTCTGTGCATATGCCAGTTCAAACCAGCTCAGGGGCTACCTGCTCTGGCGTGAAACTGGACAAAGGGAAGTGGGTGTAGCCACCCCCTCCCTTGACCCTCCCATAGGTGGGGTCATAGAGTTAGTCCCTCCCTGTTTTACTGGTTAAAATGGGGAACCCTTGCCACAGCAAGATTAGATTATCCCTGGACGAAACTCTGAAACTGAATCCTGGACCTTCGACGCTCTACTCACGATTAGAGGACAGAAGAATCTCCCTTGGGGTCAAGGAGTGACTCCCCTGCTTGGCAGGCACCAAAGAAGCATCTGTCCGGTTCGCATTTCTGAAGCTCCCGTCGGACGCCGAAGTCATCGCATCACCAGAGGTGGATTCTCAGACTTCCCCGAGGCTACCCTGAGTCCCCAGCAAAGCTGAGGCCCGTGGCTATCGTGGGTGACTTGAGACTGTGACCCCTGGACACCGAGCACATTTGCAAGTGCATCCTCTTCTGGGTCTCCCAAGAAGTCGTGCTTTGGGTTCCGAGTAGCCCTAGCCTCCAGCACCACCTGCACCGAAGATCACTGGCCCCCACTCCACGAGTGTCCTGTAAGCCAGATCCACGTGCGGCGTCACGAGGCTCCTTCGCGGTCGCTAGCCCGTTGGCTAGTAGCCCTTAACGAAGGCCAATCCTTTTCTTACTTGGCATCCTGGTTGCTCCAGGCCTGCCCTCACTTACCCTCACTGGGTGAGTTCCACAGACCTTGCTGGTCTGCACCATCGACGATCTACATCTTCACCGAGACTTGCCGTTGCCAAGGCTTGTTGGGTCCAATCCGGTCGCCGACACCTCAGCACTCGACAGACATTGTGTACCAGCCCGAATCCTGCTCCTGGTTGCCGACAACGCCTCCTGGACCTCGTGGCTGAAGAGTCAAGACGACCGTCAACGCACCTGAAGCACTCGACATCGGTGGGCATCTGTCCATCGCCTTCCTGGTCACTGGCTAGTGACCCAGACTCTGTCCCCTCTGCTTTCAGGTTCTTCAGAACTCCGATCCACTCTTGGATCCACCCGGACACTTTTCTCTTGGCCGCCAGCAGCACTTTGCAGCAGATCGCCATTCGAATCGACGACGAAACCCGACCCCGAAAGGCACCTATGCACCCGGCTTCCCTGGGTGAGGTAACACGAGTACTCCGGTGCTCCCGTGGGTAGAGACTCTTCAAAGTCCTAGATCTCAAAGGGTTTTGTCCTAGTCCTCTTTTAAGTGTCCCTTTTCTCTATTTTCCCGATCCCGACTTTCTCCATAGAAGTCAACGGCGTATCGCGGTTGTGTATTTACACTGCACGCGTCTCCCGTAGGTCCCCTGTGTCACTACCTTGGGTGGTTCCTTGTGGTCCAAGCACTTCTAGAGGCTCCAGGCCTAGTGTCTAGTTCAGTCGTGGTTCGCATACCACTTTATTGGTATATGGTTTGGTACGCCCCTAGGGCCCAAACGTGTATTTGTGCTATTACTGTGATTTAATAACTTATAACTTATGTACTTGAACTCTAGCCTCATAAAGAGACTAGAGGGGTGTGTTTAGCAATAAATACATATATTTTGAATATATACCTGGTGTGGTGCTCTTTCACTTGGTCACTCAAGAGATTATAGACTGGTAAAACAAGCTGCTTTACATTCCTTCAAGACTTAGCCTGAAGGCTGCTCTCCATAGCTACCACTAGGATAGCTTTCAATAAGGTTGTCTTTAACCTATCTCCAATAAGGGGTTGTTTGGACTGGTGCAAGGTGCCCACTATAATTAGTGGACAGCATATACCAGGCCAACTTCTCACATTGGTGTGCAGCGTGTGGGATTCCAGCTTGCTATTGTTTTACCAGATAATCTCAATTGAATTGATCAACTGAAAACCACTAAAGGTACCTAAGGTACATATAATTTAAGCTTAGAATACAGTAAGTTCTACTGAACTTAGAGTTGTGTGTAAAGGGATAGCACAACCCTTTCTACAACTCAAGAGAGTTTAGTAGGCCACACTAGAGTAGGTAGTGCATACACCACACCACACTAGTAATGTCTTTAAGGGCAGGATCCAAAGAATCCTTGCAGGAAGCCATTGAGCTTCCACCCTCCAAGTATGATACACTCCCATTCTTGGAATTGAGAGCTTTATGTAACTTGAGAAAAATAAGGACAGGCCAAAGCCTCACCACCCAACACCTCAAGGAGTTGTTGGTGGCTTATGACCTTAGTAAGCCCTTGGGGACTGAAGGGGTAGGAGCTGAGGGTGGGGCAGGAGAAGAGGAGGAGGCCAGGGGTACCAATACCCCCAGCCCCCCTCTGAAACTGGCCAGGAGGGTGACAATGACCCTGACCTGGATAACCCAATCCCTCCTGTGGACGATGATGAGGATGATCAGGATGACACCCTCTTTGTCCCCCCAGGAAGGATTAAGAGTGTGCCCAGGAAGTCTAGATCTCCTTCTCAGGAGTCTAACCACTCTGGCACCTCTATAGGGAGCTCTGTCTCCTCTCACAGGAGGGAATCCTCTCATGAGAGGAGAGCCAGACTGGTCCAGTATGAGGAAACTCAGCTGGAAATCAGAAAAAGCAATTGGCTTTAGATAGGGAATCCCTAGATCTCCTTAGAGAGAGAAGAAAGTTGGGACTAGAGTCCCATGGTGGCAGCAATATCCCTAGAGATAGGGAGAGGTCTTATGACCATAGAAACCTAAACAAGATTGTCCCTCCCTACCAGAGTGGGGATGACATCCACAAATGGATAACTGCACTGGAGAGGGCCTGTAAAGTACAGAAGGTCCCTCAGGAGCAGTGGGCAGCAATCTTGTGGCTCTCCTTTGCTGACAAAGGTAGAGATAAGCTCCTCACTGTTAGAGAGGAGGATGCTGATAATTACAAGGTCTTGAAGAGTGCTCTTATTGATGGGTTTGGCCTAACCACTGAACAGTACAGGTTGAAGTTCAGAGACACCCAAAAAGCACAGACTCAAGACTGGGTAGACTTTGTAGATTGTGCTACAAAGGCTCTGGAAGGTTGGATACATGGCAACAAAGTGCATGACTTTTTAGGATTGTACAATTTGATTATGAGGGAGCAGATCCTTAATAATTGTCAAAACCAGCTTTTGCACCAGTATCTGGTGGACTCTGATCTGACCTCTCCCCAAGAATTGGGAAAGAAGGCAGACAAATGGGTCAGAACCAGAGTAAAAACTAGAAATCAGGGTGGTGACCAGAAGAAAGATTCTACTAAGTCCCAAGAGAAAGGTGGGGATAAATCTAAGGATAAGTCCCCTACAGGGCCCCAAAATTCCTCTTCTGGGGGTGGGTCCCAAACTCCTTCCTCTCCTGAAAAGAAACCGTATTGCCATGTCTGTAAAAGCCTGGGCACTGGAAAACTGATCCCAGTTGCCCCAGGATTGGCAATAAAGAAAATGTTCCTCCCACAACTACTACCACCCCTCCTGGTACTATCAGTAGTAATCCTCCAGTTGGGAGTAGTGCACCCAAAAAGTTGGGTGCTTTTGCAAGAGGAACAGAGGTGAGCCCTAGTTTAGACAGGGACCCCTCAACAGACTCCTCTGACTCTGATGGTGGTATAGGATTTGCCACCTTTACCATGGGTCCCACAGCGTTGGGCAGGTACAGATTGGAGCCAATAATTAATGGTCAGAAAGCTGTGGCATTTAGGGTCACAGGGGCTAGTGTCACCATGGTGGCAGGGAAACTAGTCCCCCCTCACCAGTTTTTACCTGAGTTTAAGTACCAGGTGACCAACATTGATGGTGTCAGGTCAGATCACCCCATGGCCATAGTCAATCTCAGCTGGGAGGGGGTCACAGGCCCAAAGAGAGTGGCAGTGTCCCCCACCTTACCTGTAGATTGCCTGATGGGCAATGATTTGGAAATTTCAGCCTGGGCTGAAGTTGAACACCAAACCCATCTTAGGATGTTGGGCGTCCCTGTAAAGGTTAGTGGGGCTGTGATGGCCACAGCCCCAGCCCAAGAATTTGGAGAGATGGAGCCTGAAAGAATGGCCCACTCTCCCCCAAAAGAGAGCACATGGGTTGAAGAAAAGTCTTCTTCCCCCAGACAGTAGGTAAGGGTCAGCCTCCTCAGGGAACTGACCCTACCCCTAGTGAAGGAACTGCCACAGAGGTAGTCAGGCCTGGCCTGGCCACACCCCTGATGGCAGAGGACCCTTCCAAGGTGGTACCCAGTCTGGAGCAGGTAACATGCCCCTCTCTACCCTGCCTCAGTCAGCCCAGGGCTGCAGAGGTCAGGGAGGTCAGTGGACCCCCCAGGGCCCACTGTCCAGAGGAAGCCCCCCATCAGCAGATTAGGGGCACCCAGTCTAGTAGCCCTAGCCAGGTGAAAATTCCTCTACACACTGAGGGATCCCCCATACCTTTATGTAGGGACCTCCCCAGAAGGACTCTGGTAGGCAAGGGCAAACCTGGGACCAGAAGGTTCCAAACCTGCCATGTCCCTCCAGTGTTCCATCCAAAGGGACCCAACCCCCAGCTGTAGGCAGCCAAAGGTTGACCCTTAGAGCAAAGTGCAACTCAGTCATGGAAAGACAGGCATACATGGTGACCAGTGATCTGAGGAAGCTGAGGCCAACATTCCTAGGGCCTCACTTCCCTACTCAGACACCTCACCAGCCTTGTACTTTACCTAAGCACACCAGAGGTAGTGATTCCCCATGGTGGAGACCCTCTCATACCCTTAGGGTGAGGGATTGCTTAGTGGACCATAACATAGGGGCAACCATGCTAGTGCAGGTGCTTCCTTATATGGCCACTTAGTCAATATAGGCTCAACTGGCCAAGGTTAGCCTTATCTCCTTTCGTTTGGGGGGTTATGTAGGAAGGTGGAATCTGACTATATGGTTGCCCCCACTTTTTTTATGGTGTTTTGCTGGTTTATGACTTAGTTGGACTGGGATCCTGCTATTCAGGGCCCCAGTCTATCTGCTTTCTCTGTAAAAGGTTTCCATGTGCCTTAGGCACATCTCTGATTGGAATCTGGAGTGCCCTTATAAGTCCCTAGTATATGGTATACTATGTACCAAGGGCATAGGTACCTCAGAGGCCTGCCAGGGGCTGCAGCATGTATTATGCCACCCCTGGAAGGCCATCCAAACTGACACCACAGGTCTGCTACTGCAGCCTGGGTAAGGTGGTGCATGCACCCCTTACTGTGATATAGGTTACCTATATCACTAAATACATACACACATATAAACCTATACGTCACTCCTAAGGCAGGCCTTATCAATCCTAAAGGCAGAGTGCATGGTTCCTATGTGAGAGGGTGCCCCTGAATGAGCAGGGCCCCTCTGCAGCGTTCGGAGACCATCTCTGATGCTGTTTGTAGTGCAGCCTGACCATATACTCTTAAGCGCATTATATCCTCGCGGTAAAATGCTAACTTTGGAATGGCTGCACCTAAACATGTCGTGTGTGGTGTCAAACATCTTGGAATACTACCCCCCCGCCAATCCTGGCGGCGGGGGTAGCATTCCACCCTTCTAGAGGGAAAGACATGTTAACTCTGGCTTACCCGGTAACTTCTTTCTGAAGCCCTGGCATCACAAAATGGATGCTGCTGCCACAGACACAAGTCTGGCCTCCTGCTGCTGGACGAAACTCCGGCAGGGGAGGCCTGGACAATAGGTTTCCTGTTGCAGGGAGGTGTGACCACCTCCCCAGACAGGATAATGTGTATTGGGGCCGGGTGGGTGCACTCTTAGAGTGCTTTGAAGTCCTGCACTGGGGAGCAAAAGGCTCCTCTGTGCATATGCCAGTTCAAACCAGCTCAGGGGCTACCTGCCCCTGCTCTGGCGCGAAACTGGACAAAGGGAAGTGGGTGTAGCCACCCCTCCCTTGACCCTCCCATAGGTGGGGTCATAGAGTTAGTCCCTCCCTGTTTTACTGGTTAAAATGGAGAACCCTTGCCACAGCAAGATTAGATTATCCCTGGATGAAACTCTGAAACTGAATCCTGGACCTTCGACGCTCTACTCACGATTAGAGGACAGAAGAATCTCCCTTGGGGTCAAGGAGTGACTCCCCTGCTTGGCAGGCACCAAAGAAGCATCTGTCCGGTTCGCATTTCTGAAGCTCCCGTCGGACGCCGAAGTCATCGCATCACCAGAGGTAGATTCTCAGACTTCCCCGAGGCTACCCTGAGTCCCCAGCAAAGCTGAGGCCCGTGGCTATCGTGGGTGACTTGAGACCATGACCCCTGCACACCGAGCACATTTGCAAGTGCATCCTCTTGTGGGTCTCCCAAGAAGTCGTGCTTTGGGCTCCGAGTAGCCCTAGCCTCCAGCACCACCTGCACCGAAGATCACTGGCCTCCACTCCACGAGTGTTTTGTAAGCCAGATCCACGTGCGGCGTCACGAGGCTCCTTCGCGGTTGCTAGCCCGTTGGCTAGTAGCCCTTAACGAAGGCCAATCCTTTTCTTACTTGGCATCCTGGTTGCTCCAGGCCTGCCCTCACTTACCCTCGCTGGGTGAGTTCCACAGACCTTGCTGGTCTGCACCATCGACGATCTACATCTTCACCAAGACTTGCCGTTGCCAAGGCTTGTTGGGTCCAATCCGGTCGCCGACACCTCAGCACTCGACAGACATCGTGTACCAGCCCGAATCCTGCTCCTGGTCACCGACAATGCCTCCT
This sequence comes from Calotriton arnoldi, assembly GCA_963921515.1. NCBI lineage: Eukaryota > Metazoa > Chordata > Amphibia > Caudata > Salamandridae > Calotriton > Calotriton arnoldi. The sequence goes on along the minus strand of CAWUFW010020581.1, from coordinate 66,602 downwards.
GGACCTCGTGGCTGAAGAGTCAAGACAACTGTCAACGCACCTGAAGCACTCGACATCGGTGGGCATCTGTCCATCGCCTTCCTGGTCACTGGCTAGTGACCCAGACTCTGTCCCCTCTGCTTTCAGGTTCTTCAGAACTCCGATCCACTCTTGGATCCACCCGGACACTTTTCTCTTGGCCGCCAGCAGCACTTTGCAGCAGATCGCCATTCGAATCGACGACGAAACCCGACCCCGAAAGGCACCTATGCACCCGGCTTCCCTGGGTGAGGTAACACGAGTACTCCGGTGCTCCCGTGGGTAGAGACTCTTCAAAGTCCTAGATCTCAAAGGGTTTTGTCCTAGTCCTCTTTTAAGTGTCCCTTTTCTCTATTTTCCCGATCCCGACTTTCTCCATAGAAGTCAACGGCGTATCGCGGTTGTGTATTTACACTGTACGCGTCTCCCGTAGGTCCCCTGTGTCACTACCTTGGGTGGTTCCTTGTGGTCCAAGCACTTCTAGAGGCTCCAGGCCTAGTGTCTAGTTCAGTCGTGGTTCGCATACCACTTTATTGGTATATGGTTTGGTACGCCCCTAGGGCCCAAACGTGTATTTGTGCTATTACTGTGATTTAATAACTTATAACTTATGTACTTCGAACTCTAGCCTCATAAAGAGACTAGAGGGGTGTGTTTAGCAATAAATACATATATTTTGAATATATACCTGGTGTGGTGCTCTTTCACTTGGTCACTCAAGAGATTATAGACTGGTAAAACAAGCTGCTTTACATTCCTTCAAGACTTAGCCTGAAGGCTGCTCTCCATAGCTACCACTAGGATAGCTTTCAATAAGGTTGTCTTTAACCTATCTCCAATAAGGGGTTGTTTGGACTGGTGCAAGGTGCCCACTATAATTAGTGGACAGCATATACCAGGCCAACTTCTCACAGTGTGGGCTCATTAATCTGAGATGTTTGATACCAAACATCTTGGAATTCGGTGAAGCAATCATGAAGCTGTGTCACTTGTAGTGACAAACTCCCAGCCCATGTAGTCAATATGGCTTCACCGTGCACTTATAATGTCTAAGAATGGACTTAGACACTATAAGGGCATATCTGCTCGTGTAGTTATGCCCTCACATGAGGTATAGTGCACTCTGCCTTAGGGCTGGAAGGCCTGCTGTAGGGGTGACTTACTTATGCATTCTGCAGTACTCATAGGCCTGGCACATAGGTGTGTGTGCCAAGTCGACTCTTCACTTTTATCTGCACCAAAATACATAGGCTTCAGTGGCAGTGTGCATGTGTTTGGTGAGGGGCCTCTGAGGGTGGCACACTACATGCTGCAGCTCTTAGAGACCCTCTCTGGCTTATATGTGTGCCAGAGGTGGGCCAATTATAGAAACAAAGGTACAGTTTTGGGAAGAACACAGTCAAAGATGCATCACCGTCAGCAAACATTGGGGGTAACCATGCCAGGAGTACCTTCCTACATGATGGACCTGGGTGCGAAATGTATATAAGTGAGAGCCAGGCTGCGCCCTTTTTTGTATTTAAGGTGAATCTGGACCGCTCCCGAACACCCATGGCATTTGACAATTTCCCAGATTTACAACATGCTGTAAACCTGGGAATGTGTCAAAAGTCTACACCTCCCCAGGGGTGGTGTAATTTAAATGCAGGCACCTTTGCACCATGGTGCAAAGGTGACTGCGCTGGCACTAGGCAGACATTTGTGCGCCAGCGCAGTGTAAGAGGACAGGAATGCACCATATCTCATAGACATTCTTGCCCTTTTCTTTTGACGCCGGAGAGCTCAGCAGACTGAAAAGCCTCGCTGCCGTCTGCAACACAAATTCATACATTAATACATTCAATTCCTTAGCCCGCCGGCACACCTGGTAAGTGGTTGGGAGGGTGACAGCGTGTCTAGCGGGGAACAAAGAGGCTGGGCAATGGGTGGGGACAGGTATAAATACCTGTCCCCAGCCCACTGTGCACCAGAAATTATGCCGCAGAGGCGCCGGACTTTGGCAGGACTACCAAGGGAAGGGGTCCCGGCAGCTGGTCCGTGAAGATGTGCCTAATGTGGCACTTAGGGGACCGCCCTCATGCAGGGCCCACTGCGTGCGCCATGGGCAGCCACATAGTGCTAATATTGGCAACCCCCGCTTAGCAGTAATTGTTTGCGCTGCGCAAAATAATCAGTCCACACAAATTTTTGTTGGAAAAAAGTTTGCTGCAGGTTTATTTCATACAAGAAGTATGCCAATGTGGTGGGTTAACTTACGGGTGATCCAAGGGCAGGCAGTGGTGACTAACCTAATCTGCCCTGCCCGTCTGATGAGCCAAACTGCACTGTGGACAACCCAATCGGTTCACCCATTTATGTGGGGATTATCCCCCTTAAATACCATGGACCACCAGTTCATAACTTCACTCATGCCATTTAGGGGCGGAGCGTTGCAAGGCCAGCCCCCGGTTGCTTAGGCTTACAACCTCCCAAAGGATTAGTGGAGGGCGAAGTTTTCATCCAGGGTCCTGCCGTAAAGACTCCTGGGGTTTGGCATAAGGCACCACTCTGTGCTCCTGAAAGGGTACGCCTTGGTACCAATCAGCCTCCGGATCGCCCTGTCACTCCGCCAATGCCCAGGATGTGGCCACCGTCATATACGGGGCCCCGTACCATGGCATGCTCCATAACCAACTGCAACCTGCCGTTAGTACTTGTAGGTAGAACATTTCCTTATCTACCTCTGACAGATGTGACCTGTCCCTATCGGGGTACCATGAGGTCCGACGAATTTCTCCCACTGCTTCCTTCAAAAAGGAAGTAAAAAAATCCTAATGACTAAGTTCTTGCCTTAAACGGCCCTGGCCCCATTGCTTTTTGACTGCCTCTGATTGACTACTAGGTTATTGTGCACCTTTGATTCGCAGCACTTGCCTGCTCTGCTCATTTATGTATGGAATGTTCTTCTCCATGACCCTTATCTATCCTACCCTAATTGTGATTATCTTGTTCGCGTTATGTATATTCAAGTTATGCTTGTCCTTCCCACCTCCATACCCCACCTATCCTAACTGTAAAGCGCTCGGATACCCACATGGGTCACGTTCGCGCTATATAAAACTTTTTAGATAAATAAATTGTTGTGAATAAGCCCCTAAAAGGCTATTGCTTTCCCTTGGAATGTCTGACCTATGCGAGGCTCCAGCCGCTGTTCATTTTCCCTCTAAAGAGTCTCTGAAACAATAGTACTAGCTTAACGCAATGGTCAACGCCATTCAAAAAGCTATCAATGCCACCTGGTTGAGGGAATATATAGATTTTAAATCCTCCTGTGGTCTCGAGCCGTTCTGCGACCTCGTTACTGTGCTATTGTAAGGGAAAATTGTACTTTCAGTTCAGGGGGGGGGGGGCACTGACATTGAAATCTTTCACTTCCAGATGGTCGGCTTTGGAATCATCTGACTGTCCCGCCTGCAATTACTCTGTGGAAACGGTCCCCCATGTTTTCTTTCCATGGCCTGCCTCCATGCACCTGCACTGCTTCTGCATATCACCTCTTTGTAGGCAGCTGGGGACTCGCAGGCACTGTGCAGCGCTCTGAGGGGTACATGTACAAGAACTGCCGCTAACTAACGCTAACGTTAGTTAGCGGCTGTTTTCTTAACGCGGCCTATCACCAAAAACTATCCCCTGTTAGCGATGTATTTACAATACGTCGCTACATGGCGATAGTTTCAGGTAGCCACGGTGAAAACTGCCGCTAACATTATTGTGAAGGCGATACAAATTCTGACATTAGTGGGCGAAAGCTGACGAAAGGCCGATTAGCGGCAAAAAAACTCAGGTTAGTCAGCCTAACGTGACTTTTTTTGCCTCTAGAGGCAAAAATGTCCTATAAGTCCACCGCCAATGAAAAATAGGAAACAAAATCAATGGAATGCAGATTGGAGCGTCCAGGGCCAAGTGCAGCAAAGATCAACACCCCCCAATCCCCCCAACAGCCAGGATGACCAGCCAGAGTCCCAGGGGAAGAGGAAATTCAGGGCTACAATGATGAAAAGAGCCACATCGCTGGGCAAAACCAGTGATGCATCACTTATCATTGTGCACTGCTTGCAACACTATGACATCCAAAACTTTGAAAGCGCGGACAGTCCCCGGGGCCTGGAGGCCTCGCTGGACCTGCATCTGGGACCCGGAGGTGATGCGGAGGTGCTGGGCCATGGCAGTAGACATTGAGGTGTTGGGGATCACCCTTACCTGGTGGTGAAGCCTGCCAGGTCACATGGAGACACGTTGCTGACCTGTGTGAGAAGACCGGCTGGTGTCCCTTGGAGCTGTGAACGGTAGAGGCGCTCCTGCGCACCAATGTAGGGAGGTCTACATCACATACCAAGTGCCACCACTACACCGTGGTGCACGGAGGAGATTACCAATGGTGGGCCGTGCCTCTCTGCATCACAGGCCAGAGGATGTTGCGCTGGCCGGACGCTGTGTAGGGTAAGGCCCCTGAACTGCGCCAAACTTGTGTGGCGGGAGCGCTGCAACTTCATGCCTAAGGCGGCCCTGATTCATCACCAGCATCAGGTTTTTCCTCAGTGGAGTTGGCGGCGACTGCTGTACCCAGGCTTGTGAAATCCTGCCTGGCCGAGGCTCCTGCTGGTTGAGTTACATATTTGGAGAGAGTGCCAGTGTCAATGTACAGGTGAGGAGAAGGTGGTACACGTAGCAGAGGAGGCCCGGGGGTCGAGTCGGGCCCAGGCCTAGCACCTGTGGGTGATGTAGCCCCAGTGGCGGCTCATCCGCTAAGGCGGAAGAGCGCCGCCCCACTGCTTTCAAGCAGTGCAAGAAGAGGAAACATAACATGATGATAACTTTCTGATGTACTCTATGTTTCCTTTGCGGGCGGGAGGGTGGATGGGGCTGCTCTACTTATGGAACAGGGCAGGGGCGGAGTGGTATGCCCACTCAAGTGTGCAATAACTGTTTGGTCGGCCCTCTCAGGCCGCCCAAAGCAGTCATGCGCACATCCCTGTTTGCAATGCAGGCTGCATTACAGCCTGCATGGAGAACATGCCCACCCCTCCAGCCCCTGGCTGAACACCTTGGCAAGGCGCTCAAGAACAATCACAATGCTGCATTGCAGCATTATGATTGGCTTAGGAGAGGGAGCTTGGCTGCCTGCTTCCTGTTCCTGGAAGCAGACTCAGAAGAGCAGGGTCACAGAAGACTCGAGACCCGGCCTTTAGGTAAGAATTTGTTAAAAATATATTTAAAACCCTCACTCCCCCTGCGTGCCCGCCCCTCCAGTGTCCTTTCCTGCGTTTCCCGCCTGCCAGCTGTCTAGTCCCCCACGCAGCACTACATAATGGCGGCCGCTGTGTGGCCATGTGCAGCAGGCGTACCACTGGTACGCCAAAGGCAAGCCTGTCTGCGTCCACCCACCCCTGGACCTCACCCAGCACCCTTCCTCTCGGACACTCCACCGCTACGACGCCAGCACCCTCCTCGCCATCAACCCTGGACACCATGCCGCCTGCCATCTAGCAACACTGTAGAATTCTTTTGCACCCTGCGCCAGTCGAAACTGCAAACTCACCTTCTGCGACATCAACACACCAGCGCCTCCTGTCACCCAGCCGACCAACAGTGCAGCCGACCGGCTCAACTGCATCCTCTTCAACGAGCGGTCCCTCCACCAACACGTAACAGAAATTTAGGACCTCCTCGACGCCACCTCTTCAGACATCGCCTTTTACACGGAAACCTGGACCAACCTCTGCTCCGGACCGGACATCGCCATCACCATCCACCATGGCTACAAATTCACACGCACGGACCACCCAAAGCGGCCAGGAGGAGGTATTGCCATTGTCTAAAAAAGCACACTCCGACTGATCACGTACTCTAATGACCAGACGGTGACCATGAAACATCTCCACTTCCAGACCCGGACCAACCCCAACACCACCCTCCATGGCACCCTCATCTACAGGCCCCCCGGCCACAAATCCCCATTCACTGATGCAATTGTAGACCTCATCGCACTCCAGGCTCTCCCATCCATGCACTACATCTTACTCGGAGACCTCAAGTTCCACCTGGACAACGCCGTGACCATAACACCACCCCCCGCCTGGGAAACCTCACCAACATCGGACTCAAGCAGCGAGTCACCGCACCAACCCACATAGCCGGACACACGCTCGAGCCCGACTTCTCCACCAGCGAGACCTTCAACTACAGCCACACCACAGGACTCTCCTGTACAGACTATCATTGTTTACATCACGCCTTCAGTATGCCCACTGTACACCATCGCCATCATTGTCCACCCCATCGCAACTGGATCAAGGCCACTGAAGAACTTCTCGTCAACTCCCTAAGCACCACCACTCCGCCAACACTTACAGACACCAACCCCGCAGCGCGCAACCTTCACCGGCAGGTCTCCAACTGTGCCGACACCCTGGCACCCCTCAAGGAAAGACCAGGCAAACAACACTCCAAGAAAGCCAACTGGATCTCTCCCGCCCTCCACTAGTCCAGCCCCACCTGCAGACGTCTCGAGAAGAGATGGAACCACAACATCCATCAACTCCGCAACACAGTCACCCTTGCACCATGGCGCAAGGGTGCCTGCGTTGGCGCATGGCAGCCATTGTGCGCCAACTTAGGGGAAAAAGACAGGTGGGCTTATTAATCAATCAATCAGTCATTTGTAAAGCGCACTACATACCCGCGAGGGTCTCAAGGCGCTGGGGAGGGGTGCTACTGATCGAACATCCAGGTCTTGAGCATCCTCCTGAAGGTCAGCAGGTCTTGGGTCTGTCGTAGGCTCAGTGGGAGGGTGTTCCATGTCTTGGCGGCGAGGTGGGAGAAGGATCTCCCGCCGGTGGTTGTTCTTCGGATGCGCGGGACGGTGGCGAGTGAGAGGTCGGCGGAGCGTAGCTGGCGGTTGGGGATGTAGAAGGAGAGCCGTCTGTTGAGGTAGGCTGGGCCTGTCTTGTGGAGTGCTTTGTGTGCGTGGATGAGGAGCTTAAAGGATATCCTCTTGCTGACGGGGAGCCAGTGCAGGTCCCTCAGGTGGGGGGTGATGTGGCCGTGGCGTGGTACATCGAGGATCAGTCGTGCCGAGGCGTTTTGGATGCGTTGTAGTCGTTTGATGAGCTTGGTCGGGGCTCCCGCGTAGAGGGCGTCTCCGTAGTCGAGTCTGCTGCTGACGAGGGCCTGGGTGACTGTCTTTCTTGTATCTGTCGGGATCCATCTGTAGATCTTGCGGAGCATGCGGAGGGTGTTGAAGCAGGAGGAGGAGACGGCGTTGACATGCTTGGTCATTGAGAGCGTTGAGTCGAGGATGATTCCCAGGTTGCGTGCGTGGTCGGTTGGTGTCGGGGCTGCTCCCAGTGCCGTCGGCCACCAGGAGTCGTCCCAGGCTGAAGGGTTGGAGCCGAGGATGAGGACCTCCATCTTGTCCGAGTTCAGCTTCAGACGGCTGGTCTTCATCCAGTCGGCGACGGCCTTCATTCCTTCGTGGAGGTTGGCTTTGGCGGTGATGGGGTCCTTGGTGAGGGAGAGGATCAGTTGAGTGTCGTCGGCGTAGGAGATTATGTTAAGGTCGTGCTGTCGTGCGACGTGTGCGAGCGGGGCCATGTAAATGTTGAACAGTGTCGGGCTGAGGGAGGATCCCTTGGGTACGCCGCAGATGATCTCGGAGGCTTCGGACCGGAATGGGGGAGGCGGACGCTCTGGGTTCTGCCGGAGAGGAAGGAGGTGGTCCATTCCAGAGCCTTGTCTCGGATCCCTGCGGCGTGGAGGCGTGCGCGTAGTGTGCGGTGGCAGACGGTGTCGAAGGCGGCGGAGAGGTCTAGGAGGATGAGTGCTGCGGTCTCGCCTTTGTCCAGCAGGGTCCTGATGTCGTCGGTGGCGGCGATGAGGGTGGTCTCGGTGCTGTGGTTGCTGCGGAACCCTGACTGGGAAGGGTCCAGGATTGTGTTTTCTTCGAGGTATTGGGTTAGCTGTCTGTTGACGATTTTCTCGATGACCTTGGCTGGGAAGGGGAGCAGAGAGATGGGCCGGAAGTTCTTGAGGTCTCTTGGGTCAGCCTTGGGTTTTTTCAGTAGGGCGTTGATCTCGGCGTGTTTCCAGCTCTCTGGGAAGGTCGCGGACTCGAGGGAGAGTTTGATGACGTTGCGCAGGTGGGGTGCGATGGAGCTGCTTGCTTTGTTGTAGACGTGGTGCGGGAAGGGATCAGACGGAGAGCCGGAGTGGTTTGTGCTCATGGTCTTGATGGTGTCATCGATGCTCACGCTGGCCCAGGCTAGCAGGGGGTCGTGGTCGATGGTGTGCGGAGGGTCTGTTGTGTTGCTGTCTGTTGGGTCTGTCTGGGTGTTGAAGCTGTCGTGGATGTCTGCTATCTTGCGGTGGAAGAAGGCGGCGAGGGAGTCGCACAGGGCTTGTGACGGAGGGATGTCGTTGGTGTTGGAGCTGGGGTTGGAGAGTTCCTTCACGATGTTGAAGAGCTCCTTGCTATTGTGTGCGTTGTTGTCGAGGCGGTCTTTGAACGAGGTTCTCTTGGCGGCCCTGATGAGGTGGTGGTGGTTGCGGATGGCGTCCTTGTGTGCTGCGTGGTTGTCCGGAGTTTGTTCGCTGTGCCATCATTTCTCTCATTTCCGGCAGGCTTGCTTGGAGGCTAGGAGTTCTGGGGTGAACCAGCTGGCCCTCTTGCTGGTGCCTCTGTGGGGGGGTTTCCTCAGCGGGGCGAGGGTGTTGGCGCAGTCTTCGATCCAGCGTCTGAGGCTGTGGGCAGCGTCGTTGGTGTTGGAGGGTTCGGTGGGTGGGCTGAGAGCGAGGTTTGCATGTAGTTGGTCTTCGGTGATTTTGCTCCAGCAGCGGCGGGGGATCTGTTGGGTGCGGTGGTGTGTGGTGGGTTTCTGGAAGGTGAAGTGGATGCAGCGGTGGTCGGTCCAGAGGAGTTCGGTAGTGTGGCTGACAGAGACGTGCGGGCTTGAGGAGAAGACGGGGTCGAGCGTGTGGCCGGCGGAGTGGTGGGTGTTGTGACGAGTTGCTTTAGTCCGAGGTTGGTGAGGTTATCAATCAGGGTTGTGGAGTTGTTGTCGTTGTTGTTCTCAAGGTGAAAGTTCAGGTCTCCGAGGAGGATGTAGTCGGTGGAGGTCAGGGCGTGCGTGCTGATGAAGTCGGCGATGGAGTCGCTGAACTGGGGGCGGGGTCCGGGGGGTCGGTAGACGAGGGTGCCTCTGAGGGTGGAGTTGGGGTCTGTGTGGATCTGGAAGTGCATGTGTTCGGCGGTGCTGAGCGCGTCGTCTGTGCTAGTTGAGACCCTGATGCTGTTCTTGTGGACGATGGCGATTCCTCTTCCGACTCCGTTGGTGCGGTCTCTGCGGGTGATCTTGTAGCCGTCTGGGATGGCTATGGCGATGTCGGGTGCAGAGGAGTCGTTCAACCAGGTCTCTGTCAGGAAGGCGACGTCCGGGGATGTTGTGTCGAGCAAGTCCCAGAGCTCGACGGCGTGTCTGCGTGTGGAGCGGGTATTCAGTAGTATGCATCACAGGTGGGTGCGGTCTTTCTTGGCAGGTGGTTCGTCGGTTCTGAGGCTGGTGTAGCTGCAGTTCCGGCAGGTGAAGGGGCCGTGTGTGCGTTTCGGGGCGGCCTTGAAGCAGGTGTTGGTCCATCCGGGGTTGAGGGCGTGGAGTGAGCTGGCATCGTATCGGCGGAGATCATCGTGGCGGGAGCGGGGGCCAGGGGTTCTGGCGCTGGGCGCGGTCCAGGTGCGGACGGGCGCAGACGGGCCTGCCTTAGGCGCGCCTTCGGCCGCGCAGCGGCCGGCATATATGGGGAGGTGGGAGGGAGGAGCAGCTGGGAGGCGGGAGGCGGGGGCAGCGAATGGGCAGTGGGCAGTCAGGGGGGCGGGGCCGCAGGGGACACAGCGGCAGGGGCAGTAAGGGGGACGGTGGGAACAGAAGGAAAAAAAGGGCAGAGAAATCAGTAAAAACGAGTGGCACAGAAGGCAAAAGGGCACAGAAATCAGTAAAAACAAGTGGCACAGAAGGCAAAAGGGCACAGAAATCAGTAAAAACGAGTGGCACGGAAGGCAAAAGGGCACAGAAATCAATAAAAACGAGTGGCACAGAAGGCAAAAGGGCACAGAAATCAGTGAAAACGAGTGGCACAGAAGGCAAAAAGGGCACAGAAATCAATAAAAACGAGTGGCACAGAAGGCAAAAGGGCGCAGAAATACCGGGGCAGCTCAGAATCAGAAGGCAAGACGGGCAGAGAGGCACGGGGGCAGCGAGGGGAACAGAAGGGAAAACCGGGCAGAGGGACACGGGCACTGAGGGGTACAGAGGGAAAAACCGGGCAGAGGGACACGGGGCAGCGAGGGGTACAGAAGGAAAAACCGGGCAGAGACACGGGGCAGTGAGGGGTACAGAAGGAAAAACCGGGCAGAGGGACACGGGGCAGCGAGGGGTACAGAAGGAAAAACCGGGCACAGACACGGGGGCAGCGAGGGGTACAGAGGGAAGAAACAGGCAAGGACCACGTACAGGCAGCCGGGGAAGACAGAAGACAGACACAACAATGAAAAAAAACAGGCAATGCAGTAAAACACTAATGCGGAAGATGAACAAACTTACGGCCTACCACTGGCCACCAGGGATGAGGCGCAGGTAGTAGCCTGCGGGTGGAGGAGGGCCTCGAACTTCCTCAGCAGCGGCAGCTGGGGCGGGGACACACAGGCGGAGCTGTGCGGAGGGGGAGCGACCTACCTGAAGGGTCAAGGGTCGCTCTCCTCACCCCGCAGCGGCCGGCATATATGGGGAGGTGGGAGGGAGGAGCAGCTGGGAGGCGGGAGGCGGGGGCAGCGAATGGGCAGTGGGCAGTCAGGGGGGGCGGGGCCGCAGGGGACACAGCGGTGGGGGCGGTAAGGGGGACGGAGGGAACAGAAAGAAAAAAAGGGCACAGAAATCAGTAAAAACGAGTGGCACAGAAGGCAAAAGGGCACAGAAATCAGTAAAAACGAGTGGCACAGAAGGCAAAAGGGCACAGAAATCAATAAAAACGAGTGGCACAAAAGGCAAAAGGGCACAGAAATCCATAAAAACGAGTGGCACAGAAGGCAAAAGGGCACAGAAATCAATAAAAACGAGTGGCACAGAAGGCAAAAGGGTGCAGAAATCAGTGAAAACGAGTGGCACAGAAGGTAAAAAGGGCACAGAGCCCCTTCTGACAATTTCACCCCGCTGGTGCGTCATTTTCGTGATGTACTTGCATCATGAATCTTGCACCACGTTGCGCCGTATTTGCAAAGTGATGCATGTAGGCATATGCGTGACCTTGTGAAGCCCTGTGCCACATTATACCTGCATCAGGTATGATGTATGCAGGGTGGGCGTTCCCACACAACAAAGCCTCATAGGAGTGGCGCAGTGAAATCCATCAGATTTCACTGTGACAATTCTAGGACACCACTGTGTCATAACCTTACACCTGCCTCACGGCAGGCATAAGGGAACGCAGAGCCACAGGGATAGGCTGGCCCCATGCATTGCTGAATTTGTGTCATGCTTGTGACACAACTGCACCAATGCGTGACTTCAGCGCTGACAGATGTGTCAGAATTCCAGACGTATCTGTCATTAAGTGCGACATGGAGTACCGAACAGTGAATGCGGCGCATCCATGGTGTCGCAAGAAGGGCATAGTGAAAAGTGTTGCAGTGATTAATAGTGTGCATTCCTGCCCTGAAGTTTTGTCGCAGGGCAGCGCAGCAGCATTCCTTGCAGCACTGTCCAGCACCAAAACCTCTGAAATGAGGCCCCAAGTGTTTGCACCAATTTTAAGACCAGCTATTTTCTGGTCTTAAAAAACTGCCTCTAATTGGATTTAGCAGCAGTTTTGGGGGGTTATCGCCAGACAGAAATTTCATTGTAAATTTTGCGAAGTGGGGTTAGCGGCAGTTTTTGCACGGGAATGCCCACCTTGCATCTCATTTTCGTTAAGTCCAGCTAACAGAAGTGCCGATCTTAAAAATTCACGTTTATGCTAGAAAAGTGCTGCTAACGGCAATTTGTAAATACGGCGATTAAAAAAAAAGCAGCTGTAACATCAAAAAATTGACGCTACAGTGACTTTAAGTTCTTGTACATATGCCCCAAAGAATTTATTAATTCTGCCCTATATATATCAGCCTTTCTACACCAATAATTTTAAATATTGTTCATATTTAGTTAATTAACAGTTTTATTTTGTCCTCTTTTCTACTCAAGTAAAATGGAAGACATGGATAAGAGTGATCTTAAAAGGCTAGCAGTTCCAAAGCCTTCAAGAAATTCAGAGCCTAACGACTCCGACCCTTCTGTGGAAGAGGATTGCCAGGAAGGGCCTTCTAGGCAGGAGTCTGCCGAGGAGTCTGCCTGGGGGAGGAGTCTGCCAGGAAGGGCCTTCTAGGCAGGAGTCTGCCTGTGATCAACCAGTTACGGTGCTGGATGTAATTCAGTCCACTGTTTCAGCATCGATGCAGGCGGTATTAAGTCACTCAATTGTCACCTCCTTTCAAAAGCAAATAAAATAATGACCCCCTTATCCAAGACAAGACTTTTAAGTGCCTCAGGGACGCGTGTATCAATCTGCAAAACAGCTGTATACCTCTTCTAAAAAGTGAATAGCTGAGGAACCTCGGTCCCAGGGCTCTTTTATATCCTTGTCCTTGTCTTCCAATGATTGTCCTCCCTCTAAAATGAGAAAGGTCTTTCTCTGACCCCATAAACACCACAGATGATCACTCAGATTCTGATAATTCTTACTCTGCCAATCTTAATGATTCAGATGATGATAGTGCAGGGGATCTAATACCACCACAGGTCCCAGACAATGGTCCCTCACCTTCATCTGAGGCCGTCTTGGATTAGGTGGACTCCCCATATTTTGACCCAGATATAATTACTCATCCCAGATCAGGAGAATGGACCCCATCTGCTCACTGGATTCGAAATCCCATGGAAACATCAAATCCTTATAAACTGTGTGCAGAGTGTCCCAGACCTGTTCTCTCCCATAAATTGGCATCTACTCCAGGCATTGACCCAGCTATGGTCGCCCTCCTTTCTAAAAAAGGTAATGATCCTAGAAAAGGAATTGATAAAGCGATTAGACACTGCCAGGATAAATTATTAGACATCCTGGGACTTTAGACTCAAATTTTAGGGATATCAGAAGATGCTGCTCTTACAGGCACTCCTGTCAATTTGCCTATTCTGAGAGGTTGGAGCCAATGGGCTATCTGTCTCTTGGGCAATGCCAATGCTGCTCTATCAACGGAGAGGAGGAAAACTATCCTCATAAGAATAGACCCTGAGCTGGTGGACATGTTACAGAAGGAACTTGGTTCTGAAGCTGAAGGTCACCTCTTTGGTGATCGCTTTATCACGGACATATCTGCCTACGGCCAAGCCTTCACCTCTCTGGACAAGGCGCAACAAAATCTCAAAAAAGTCTTTACCTCTCGTGTTTTTCACAGAGCTGGACAAGGAAGAGCTCGCTCCCCCGTCAATTCTCAGCAGAGCTCATACAGACCATCTTTTTATGTGCCCAGAGGTGAGTACCCATGGGTTCAGTGAAAAACCAGGATATGCTCCTTTCTATCCACAATAAGGTAACAACTAAAGAAGCTGTTCGCAACTGGTTAGAGGAAGATCCTGTGCAAATACAGATCGGTCATGTTTTAAATCTTTTTTCCCTGAGAAAGCTGGGTGGGAGACTTGCTCTCTTTCTCAACAACTGGAGACAAATTACTTCAGAATAGCAGGTTTTACAAACAATTCTAGAATATCAGATAGACTTTTATTCCACTCCAATCCAACCGGTCCCTCCTCCTCCAATGAAGTTCAGCTCCCAAGAAACTGATCTAACATCTCAGGAGGTTCTAGATTTGTTATCCAAGTGAGCAATACAAGAACCCACCCACTACCAGGGGTTCCTCAGCAACCTCTTCCTAGTAAAGAAAGCAGACGAAGTGTTTTGTCAAATATTCCCTCTAATTTTTTTCCTTTGTGTGCGGCAGTGTAGGGTCTCTGTGCTGCAGCCACGGCTATGTGCACTAGGAACCAGACCGCGCGTGTGGGTGCAGCACCCAAATATCGCTCCAAACTTTTGCTTAAAAATGTGAAAAGATGGTGCATTTCCACACAGACAGCGCAACGTTAAGGGTCTTAAGGCAGGTTTGCAATTTGGAAACGCACGCAATGACATGAATTGGTTACACAGGCAAGTACACTTCAGGTTTAGAAAAGCACAAGACTCCAACGGTGGTACCATTATAAGATTTTACTGCTGTAGGTGTAATGTTACTTGTTGTATTATATATCTAGATGCAGAGATAGCAATAATCAGCAAAATACCAGCCGGGCGGCACACGAGGCGAAGCAGAGATTTCTAACTTAGGTGTTATCGAAAAGAAATGTATCAAGTCCAAAAGCACGATGTGTAAAGTGCACGTCATGCATTTGGACTTGATGCATTTCTTTTAGGTAACACCTAAGTTAAGAAATCTCTGCTTCGCCTCGTGTGCCGCCCGGCTGGCATTTTGCTGCTTCTTTCTGTCTCTGCATCCAGGTATATAGTACAACAAGTAACATGCCACCTACATCAAGTCCAAAGCACGATGTGTAAAGCACACATCATGCTTTTGGATTGCTGTGTGTCTTTTCTTAATAGAGCGCGGCTGTCGGCTGATTGTGGGCCTTTGTGAAAGTATTCCTGTTAATCGCAGCACCGTCATGCACTGCAATTAACAAATATTTTCACAAAGGCCCACAATCAGCCCACAGCTGTGCTTTATTAAGAAAAGCAGTCCTGCTAAGTACCACGCATCAGGCGTTAGACTAATGCATTTCAGTCTGGTGCTCCGCATCACCGCACTGAAATGCATTGTCACGCATAACGCATAGTCTGAGAGCTGTCACAGAAAACGTGCTACAAATTCTGTGCGGCAGCTGGCAGCTGGCAGCATGCGCCAGTTCCTGCATGGCCTGCTCCTACAGGCTTGGGGCACTGAGTCCAAGCAGCTCAGGCTCAGCCTCACAGAGTGCTGCTATAATGTATCTGTTTTGATTCCCGCTGTGCCACTTGCTGAGTCACTAGACAGCCTGACGTCACGGCACGGCTGGGTAGCGCCAAATAGCTACACAGCCCGTGCCTGCTGCAATCAGGTTGAGTGACACAAAGTGTCTTTCTGACCATAGCGCCGCGGGAGGACGTGATGTCACTTCCTGCTACTACCAGAGCACGGGTATTTAATTTATAGTGAGGCCTCACTCTCACCCAGGTTTGTGGGCCGGGACATCATGATGGTGCTCATACCTGCCCAGGCCGCCCGCTCTGCCAGCGATCACAGGTGATAAGTTATTGCCCAATGCCGGCAAATTATTTCCAAGCAGCCGGGCCGGCCGACTCGAGTCCACTGGGCGAGGGAGAGTGCACTGATGCATCATGCAGTCAGGAGACAGCGTGAGAGGGCCAGTCGTAACCAGTGGAGAGTCACGCTGCCGAGGGGAAGAAGAAGAACTACAGAAGGAACACAGAAAGTATAACCACCAGCCACTGTCAGTCACAGTATACCAGTCACAATCAAATTGATTTAATTTTAGGAAAGCGTGATATTCTTTCTTTGGAAGTTCCCGGCTGCCTATTGAGGAACGTCAAAGCCGTAAGCCATACACAGGGTATGGTAGTATGCCCGACTTGCTATCGCCGCTGTAAACTTTAGAACACGAGTTGGTGAATTACCTGGTGGGTGTATGTTTCTAGTTTGTGATGGAAAGTATTATGAGGTGTTGTGTGTGTGAGATTTTGTTATACTGGTGTGTGCGTTATGTTGTGTTTTTGATGTGTAGTGAGAGGAGGTAATGTTTTCTGAGAAGTATTTCTATGTAAAGTATTGTTGGTGAGTGGAAGCTGCAAGGTAAAGGGGGTGTTGATGTGTTTTGAAAAAGAGTGTTTGTGGTGTGTGAGAGGGGATGAACAAGAGTTAAGAGCGTTTGTGTTAGATTTGATTGCTAAAAGAGGTAATATGTGTGTGGATTGGAGTGTAAGGGTTGTGTGATTGTGTTTTGGGGGTAAAAAGAGGAGGATGTTGGTAGATGAAAAGATGGAAGGCTGAGTAGAGGTTTGTTTGTGACAGGAAGGGGTCTGTTAGGAGTAATTAGAGCAGGGAGTGTGTGTCTGGATGGGATATATTTACTTACGGTGTGGGTTTGGGTTGTGTTTGTGATGAGTGATATAGTTAGTGGTATAGGATAGAGTAGTGTCTTGTGTGTGACTGAAGGTGTAAATGTGTGGTCGTTGAGGTAGAAGGGAGTAAAGGTGTGGTTTGTGGGGTTGTGTAGTGGATGCCTGAGACATTGAAATTAGTGTAGGGTTTGTTTGTAGTAAATGAGTAGAGTACAATTGCTGCAAGTGTGGTAATCTGGTTGTGGATGGGGCGAATGGGAAAATGGGCAGCATCTCTGGCCCTAGGCCTGACCAGTCCCGCACAGGCCCGAACAGGCAGCTGCCCTTGTCCTCTCTGCCCTTAGCATCGATGCCCGGGCTGAGATGCCCTGAGCCCTAATCTTAAATAGCCCTAGTGAACAGGTGATCCCCTTTGGCCAATGGGACACCCTAGCCCTCACCCAAACCAATCACACCACTAGCACTAGGATCAATAGGAGTCCAGGCCCTTACAGCCAATCACAGCTCTAGTCCAAGCAGCCAATCAGAAACAAAACCCCAAGCCCTAGGTTCAATATAAACCCTAGCTCCAGAAACTACTGATTAACCCTGACCTATCCTCCAATCCGAACACTAACCCTAACCTTAAGTCCCAAAGAATCTCTAGCCCAGGGACCAATCAGAACCCTAGACCTATCAGCCAATCAGAACAGTGATTTTAAGCCCCATTGAAACACCAGCTACATCAGCCAATCAGAGCACAGATGTAACATCCAATAGCAAACTTATATAAGGAGCGTATGACCCCAAGCACCTGCTGATGGCCGGGGGCAGGGAGAGTTGCTTCTGAAGACAGAATCTCCTTGGATAAAGACAGGCTAAATCCTCACTTTTCAGGTTCTGTTTTAGCCAGCAGGTAAGGTCTAAATCTAAATCTAAAACCACTGAAAATACTGCTTTTCGAGCACTTGAACAAATGTCTTTTTTTAGCCAAAAACGAGTGCTACGTACACTTTCCAAACACAGTTTAAACCATAAAGCAGATTAAGCAGTCTCTTAAACACAGTGGGGCCGATTTACAAGGCCCTTGCGCCGCTTTTGCGTCATTTTTAACATGGGAAAAGTGACGCAAAAGTGGCGCAAGGGCCTTGTAAATAAGCCCCAGTTTGCTTAGCCTCTGAGGGTGTAGCTTGCCCTTTTCTAACTTATAAAGACACATGGGGTGGGGGGGGGGGGGGACTGCGGTGTTTCCCCTGCTGGCCTAAGCACAGTGCAGGGAAAACTAGGAGAGAAATTCAACAGTCACGGGTGGAAAAACAGCAGCTTCAAAAGTACAGATTGCACAGAAACATAGAGTTCATGGACAGAAGACACACAGCAGTTTTAAAGTATGAAAAACACACAGGACAAGTCTATGTTCTTACCACCTTTGCTGTTGCTTGCTCACGAGGCTGTTTAGGGCACAGAGAGGCTGGTCTACACCATGGAGGTGGCTGTCTTGGGGCTCCCTACACAGACCTTAAGGGCCTGAAGTGTGGGAGGAGGAGGGCTCAGGGTTGCTTGAGAGCTAGATGGCCAGGGGGCGGTGACAGCTTTTCCTGAAGTCAGAATCTCCTTGGATACAGACAGGCTCAATCCACACTTTTCAGGTTCTGTTTTCAGCTAACAGGTAAGGCCCAAATCTAAATCTAAAACCACAGAAAATACTGCTTTTCACTCACTTGAACAAATCCCTTTTTGTAGCCAAATACGTGTGCTACATACACATTCCAAACACAGTTAGAGGATAGTGCTGGAGGCCTTCCATCATGCCTGTCAGCCTATGGTTCATTTTTACTGTTTTTGAAACAATAAAAACAAACTGCAGGTCGGCACATCAGAGCACAAATCCTCCTTTGTGTGCTTTTGTCATGCAGGGGCGTTTCACTTTAGTAGATCAGTTTATATCACTACATTGAAATAGATGTATTAACGGCTTTAATAAATGCCTCTCACTATAGTGATATAACCTGATGTAATAACATCTTATTTAAACTGAAAAAATAGATGCATGAAAGAGCAAGCATTGGCAAAAACAATAGGTTCCGCCTATGCCAAATTTATTGGCTTTGTAATGGTGCACAGTAGTTGAGTTGCTCTGTAACCTGGCTTAAAGTAAAAAAAAGCTTATCTTTTTACTTGAAGCCATGTTGCACAGCAGCCGAACTGCACAACATATAAAACAAGCATTTTCAATGCAATAGGTCTTGCATTTGCGAGAGTTTGAGCTATTGCCATTGTAAATTACAATGCCTTTAATTTATGTGTTTTGAAAACTTGCAAGTGGTGCATAAACACACACTTTGTACCTATAGTTCTTGCTTACGAGAACAAAGGCTGACAGTAAAAGAGGCGCAGTTATGACTATGTACAAAGTGCGTGTTTACACACCACTTGCAGATTTTTAAAACACATAAATATAAGGCAGTGTCATTTATAATGCCAAGAGCACAAACTCTTGTAAATGCGAGACCTACTGCATTGGAATGCAAAAGGTCTCGCATTTGTTAAAGTTAGAGCTGTTGACTTTGAAAATGACAATGTTTTTTACTTTTGTTGTTTTTATTTGCAGTGGAGTAAATATATTTGTATAGCGCAATTGCCATTGGTATATAAAAGCAAGAGTAAAAAACATTGTCATTTTTAACGCCAACAGCTCTAACTTTAACAAATGCGAGACCTATTGCATTGCAAATGCTTGTAGAAAGCTACTGATAGGAAGAAGAGAAACAGGAGCAAGTTTAAGGTGTAAGTAATAAAAACGGGAGGGAAGAGGGTTATAAGAGGACAAGAGAAAGGCGGCTAGGGAAAGGAACAACGGGTAAAGAAGATAGCGGGGAGTAGAGACAAGGGAAAAGAGAAGATAGGAGGTCAAACCAATAAAGAAATGGGAAGGAGAGAGGAGCGAGAGAGAGGGAAAGAAAAAGTGGTCTGAAAGAAAAGGGGAAAATAAACAGGTGGAGGAATTAGTGGAATTTAGGACTCTCTTGCAAGATCCTTCCAGCAGAGGTTGATTATGGCAAAAGTGTCCTGTGTGGATAGAGATCGATGAATCATGAGCAACAATTAAAAAAAAGATTTTACATCTGTCCTGCAGGGTTCTGATATTGTGTGATTAGATAATTTACTATGCTAACTCCTTTCTTTGGATAATGAGAACAAGGGGCTTGTGCCTGACCCTACACACAGTAGCCTTCACCACAGTGTGAACAAATATTAAGTACAAATATTAAAATTGTGATGGTTATTGTATAGTTTCAGTAAAATCGTCTATGGCTGAAATAAATTTGCCAAATTGCTTTTCAACCATTGTTTCAGTCAGTTGGTTTGTGTACTTTTATAGGTTTACATCAAAAGATTGAATACTACTCGCTAGACACAAGGATATCTAGCCATCTCTACATTATGCAGGTATTATCACATTTTTCTACATGCCCATGAGGTTTCAAGACATTTAAACATGTGGATTTTCGTTAATAATATTGTACATGTTTCAGGACTTGTAGACATTCTGGTGAAGCAGTGAGTGGCTTTTAGACTTTGTTACATAAAGCGTTTGGTTATGGTGCCAACCCAAGACTGGTTTTTTTGCCTTTCTACCGGAGTTGGGCGTTTCCAGATTTTTTTACACTCCAGATGTTTTTTTTAGATTTGTTTTTTTAATCTGTATGTACATGAAGGAGGCTCAGCACTTACATTTCTTGTAAATATGCCTTCTTGCAATTACACCATGTTGTCTTCTCTTGTTCTGGTGCTTTGATTTGGATTTCCGTCACTCTTGACTCAGTAAGTTTAGCTTGCAGTATCAGCTTCTTGAGTCTGAGAATATGCTGACATTAGGTAGTTATTTAGCACAATCACCTAATAATATCTCTATACCTTGAAATACTGCTAATATTTTTGTACGCAAGGCCTCACTGAGAGACAAAGATGAGACACGTTTGTGGAAATTCCACAGTAGTTTGTCAACCTTATTTTAAATGTGTATAGATTTTACCTCCAAAGAAACATACAAAGGGCTCCTTTCTGAGTGTGGTACTGTCTGCAATGCACTTTACTGAGAGGCACAATGGCGGAAGTGTGGTGGTTGCTCGTTGCCTACTGCAGAGAGATCATTAGAAAGGGCTTTAATCACACCTGTATGCCAGTATTTGAAAGCAGTTGTAATGTGCGTGGAATTATGCACTGGTGTTTAAAATACTCGCTTTCTTTGCAGTAAACAGGGCGGCCTTTGTCAATGGCGTCATGTTGTTTCTAGTAAATTGTGGCGAGAGTCTGCATTGTATGCCTGTATGGCTTTACAAGCCATCCCGATCACTGGTGCAATGAAGGGATAGTGACAGGTGTTCTACTGCTGTGTACATGACCCCAGATATGCACTCTCTGGTGACCCTGGGGTCTTCTTCGGGCAGGGTATATTTACAGGACCACCAATTTCAGTGTCGATTTGACCTCACGAGTAGACCAACTGTGTCCTTATCTGAACATATCTTTGGCTCTCCACCACGACGTGATTATTGTGCACACTTAGCGGACTTTGCAATTTTTACCAAACGTGAGGATGCGTGCAACTCACAGAGGAAGCTCATACTTTACTTTTAAATGCTTTGGTAGTAGACTCAGAAAATAAAACAACCTTTGCTATGTTGCATTTCTGTTATTTTCCTCGATTGCACGACCTATAGAATTAAAGTAGTGAGCACGAAAATGGACGCAACTTTATTTCTGGTTACCACACATATGTATTGCACATTGAACACTTTATAGTGTGAGGAGTGACAGTTACAAAATTAAGTAAACCAGGAGAGAGGGCTAGAGGGGAGGGGCGAGGATCGACTGAAAACACAAGATGAAAGCGCTTGTGTTTTGAGCCGATCCTTGTTAGTTTGCAAGCAATTAACGAGGATCAGCTGAAAACACAAGCACTATTTACCCAAACACACCCCATTTCCCCCCGTTAAGAATTGTTATATTGGTGGACTGCTTTCCTTACCCAAGCCCTGGGGAAGTTCATGGATCCTTCCTTTCCCCCCTCCCCCTCATCCATAGCCGGGCTGCGAGAGTGAAAGTGGGAAGGCTGTACTTGGTCAGCTGCAGGAGAACTGGCTACAACCAGAGGAGAGGCTGCTCCGTATGTGCTGTGGAGGCGGGGATGGAGTAAGGGAGGGTGGGGGTTGGCCCAATATGGAAAAACCAGGCAAACACCATGAAGGAGACACACCGCGCTAAGCTAAGAAAATAAAGCACGGCAAAGGGAAAAGTAAAAAGAAAAAAAGAAAAAGAAAAGTAATAGCAGGACGGCTGCTTTCAGCAAGCGGCTTGCCGCGCCAGTTAAAAAAAATGACAAACGAAAGCGTTGGGGGAGCTTCGGCGCTGCAAGTAAGAATCGGAAAAAAGAAAGACGCAGCAGCCATTACTATAGCTGGGGCTGCAAGTACAGTGCATACAAACACTACTAAAAAGTACTGCGGGACCATATAAACACTACTAAAAAGTACGGCGGGCGCCAGTAGAGTACGAGTGGTGAACTTAAAACAAGTAACTTTCTCTCTGACAAAAGACGGGCCTATAGGAGCATTAGCCCATGCCGCTGCGGTTGCCCGGTACAGCGTGGGAAGTGGTGATAAAACAATTAGGGGGATATGTACAAGGAAGTGGCGGAGCGCAGCGTTAGCCTCCTTGAAACGCAAGGCTGCACCATATTTACAAGAATGTGGTGCAGCCTTGCGTTTCCCCCTGCGCTGGCGTTAAGTTTAGCAACTTAGCGCCAACGCAGGCACCCTTGCACCAAAGTGCAAGGGTGTCTGCGTGCAGGGGAGGATTGTCTATGTGTAGGAAGGTGCCCCTTCCTGCACATAAACAATCCTAAAATGCCATTCTGTCACTTTCATGTGTGCTGCTTCATGCAGCACACATGAAAGTGACAAAATGGCATTTTTAAAGGTTTGTTTATGTACAGGAAGGGACACCTTCCTGTACATAAACAAACCATGGCATTTTGCTTTTTCCATGAGTGCTGCACAAGGCAGCACACATGGAAAAAGCAAAAACGAGGAGAAATAATGCATTTCTCCTCGTTTCACCAACTTAAGACCAATGTTTTCCTGGTCTTATTTTTGGCGCTGCCTCCTATGTACACCACCCTTGTACATAGGGGGCAGCATCAAAATGAATGGGTGTTGCAGTGGAACGCCCACCGCAACATGCACTGCCCACCCCTTTCATGTTAACCATAGCGTGAAAGGGGGCCTTATGTACAAGGCAGCGTTAAGTGACTTAACGCTGTCTTGTACATAAGGCACAGCCCCTATCGCCACTACAACGTTGGTAAAAGTGACTTTGTGGTGGCAATAGGGGCTGGTACATATGGCCCCCTAGTCCCCAAAGACCCTCATAAACAAAGACAGCAGAAGGTAACTGTAGTTGGCCGGTGCTCCTGACCTAAAAATGCGGAAGTGAAGCTCCGGAGCGCCACCAATGAGGAGCCAGAAATGCAAGTGATGCAGGAGTGACCCAATTGAAGCAGAAGGCGGGATTACACTCTGTATAGAGAGATGACAGCAGGGCTTGCAGACAGCGCATGTGCGCTGATGCTCGACCTAAAAAGTTGGCATGCTGTCCTCCCCTGGTATCTATGAAAAAAACTTGCTTCAGTCCCCATCTGTAATGTATGCATTGTTGCAGTCCCCATCTGTAATGTATGCATTGTTTCAGTCCCCCTCTGTAATGTATGCATTGTTGCAGTCCCCATCTGTACTGTATGCATTGTTGCAGTCCCCCTCTGTAATGTATGCATTGTTTCAGTCCCCCTCTGTAATGTATGCATTGTTTCAGTCCCCCTCTGTAATGTATGCATTGTTTCAGTCCCCCTCTGTAATGTATGCATTGTTGCAGTCCCCCTCTGTAATGTATGCATTGTTGCAGTCCCCATCTGTACTGTATGCATTGTTGCAGTCCCCCTCTGTAATGTATGCATTGTTGCAGTTCCCATCTGTACTGTATGCATTGTTGCAGTCCCCCTCTGTAATGTATGCATTGTTTCAGTCCCCCTCTGTAATGTATGCATTGTTTCAGTCCCCCTCTGTAATGTATGCATTGTTGCAGTCCCCATCTGTAATGTATGCATTGTTTCAGTCCCCATCTGTAATGTATGCATTGTTGCAGTCCCCATCTGTAATGTATGCATTGTTTCAGTCCCCCTCTGTAATGTATGCGTTGTTGCAGTCCCCATCTGTAATGTATGCATTGTTGCAGTCCCCATCTGTAATGTATGCATTGTTGCAGTCCCCCTCTGTAATGTATGCATTGTTTCAGTCCCCCTCTGTAATGTATGCATTGTTTCAGTCCCCCTCTGTAATGTATGCATAGTTTCAGTCCCCCTCTGTAATGTATGCATTGTTTCAGTCCCCATCTGTACTGTATGCATTGTTTCAGTCCCCATCTGTAATGTATGCATTGTTGCAGTCCCCCTCTGTAATGTATGCATTGTTGCAGTCCCCCTCTGTAATGTATGCATTGTTGCAGTCCCCCTCTGTAATGTATGCATTGTTGCAGTCCCCCTCTGTAATGTATGCATTGTTTCAGTCACCCTCTGTAATGTATGCATTGTTTCAGTCCCCCTCTGTAATGTATGCATTGTTGCAGTCCCCATCTGTAATGTATGCATTGTTTCAGTCCCCCTCTGTAATGTATGCATTGTTGCAGTCCCCATCTGTAATGTATGCATTGTTTCAGTCCCCCTCTGTAATGTATGCATTGTTGCAGTCCCCATCTGTAATGTATGCATTGTTTCAGTCCCCCTCTGTAATATATGCATTGTTGCAGTGCCCATCTGTAATGTATGCATTGTTTCAGTCCCCCTCTGTAATGTATGCATTGTTGCAGTCCCCATCTGTAATGTATGCATTGTTGCAGTCCCCATCTGTAATGTATGCATTGTTTCAGTCCCCATCTGTAATGTATGCATTGTTGCAGTCCCCATCTGTACTGTATGCATTGTTTCAGTCCCCCTCTGTAATGTATGCATTGTTTCAGTCCCCCTCTGTAATGTATGCATTGTTTCAGTCCCCCTCTGTAATGTATGCATTGTTGCAGTCCCCCTCTGTACTGTATGCATTGTTGCAGTCCCCCTCTGTAATGTATGCATTGTTTCAGTCCCCATCTGTAATGTATGCATTGTTGCAGTCCCCATCTGTACTGTATGCATTGTTGCAGCCCCCCTCTGTAATGTATGCATTGTTTCAGTCCCCATCTGTAATGTATGCATTGTTGCAGTCCCCATCTGTACTGTATGCATTGTTGCAGTCCCCCTCTGTAATGTATGCATTGTTGCAGTCCCCCTCTGTAATGTATGCATTGTTGCAGTCCTCCTCTGTAATGTATGCATTGTTTCAGTCCCCATCTGTAATGTATGCATTGTTTCAGTCCCCATCTGTAATGTATGCATTGTTTCAGTCCCCGTCTGTAATGTATGCATTGTTTCAGTCCCCGTCTGTAATGTATGCATTGTTTCAGTACCCCTCTGTAATGTATGCATTGTTTCAGTCCCCCTCTGTAATGTATGCATTGTTTCAGTCCCCCTCTGTAATGTATGCATTGTTTCAGTCCCCATCTGTAATGTATGCATTGTTTCAGTCCCCCTCTGTAATGTATGCATTGTTTCAACCCCATCTGTAATGTATGCATTGTTTCAGTCCCCATCTGTAATGTATGCATTGTTTCAGTCCCCCTCTGTAATGTATGCGTTGTTGCAGTCCCCCTCTGTAATGTATGCATTGTTTCAGTCCCCATCTGTAATGTATGCATTGTTTCAGTCCCCCTCTGTAATGTATGCATTGTTTCAGTCCACATCTGTAATGTATGCATTGTTTCAGTCCCCCTCTGTAATGTATGCATTGTTTCAGTCCCCATCTGTAATGTATGCATTGTTTCAGTCCCCTCTGTAATGTATGCATTGTTTCAGTCCCCATCTGTAATGTATGCATTGTTTCAGTCCCCATCTGTAATGTATGCATTGTTTCAGTCCCCATCTGTAATGTATGCATTGTTTCAGTCCCCCTCTGTAATGTATGCATTGTTGCAGTCCCCATCTGTAATGTATGCATTGCTGCAGTCCACATCTCTAATGTATGCATTGTTTCAGTCCACCTCTGTAATGTATGCATTGTTTCAGTCCCCATCTGTAATGTATGCATTGTTTCAGTCCCCATCTGTAATGTATGCATTGTTTCAGTCCCCCTCTGTAATGTATGCATTGTTTCAGTCCCCATCTGTAATGTATGCATTGTTTCAGTCCCCCTCTGTAATGTATGCATTGTTTCAGTCCCCATCTGTAATGTATGCATTGTTTCAGTCCCCCTCTGTAATGTATGCGTTGTTGCAGTCCCCCTCTGTAATGTATGCATTGTTTCAGTCCCCATCTGTAATGTATGCATTGTTTCAGCCCCCTCTGTAATGTATGCATTGTTTCAGTCCCCATCTGTAATGTATGCATTGTTTCAGTCCCCATCTGTAATGTATGCATTGTTTCAGTCCCCCTCTGTAATGTATGCATTGTTTCAGTCCCCCTCTGTAATGTATGCATTGTTTCAGTCCCCATCTGTAATGTATGCATTGTTTCAGTCCCCATCTGTAATGTATGCATTGTTTCAGTCCCCCTCTGTAATGTATGCATTGTTTCAGTCCCCCTCTGTAATGTATGCATTGTTTCAGTACCCCTCTGTAATGTATGCATTGTTTCAGTCCCCCTCTGTAATGTATGCATTGTTTCAGTCCCCCTCTGTAATGTATGCATTGTTTCAGTCCCCATCTGTAATGTATGCATTGTTGCAGTCCCCATCTGTAATGTATGCATTGTTTCAGTCCCCATCTGTAATGTATGCATTGTTGCAGTCCCCCTCTGTAATGTATGCATTGTTTCAGTCCCCCTCTGTAATGTATGCATTGTTGCAGTCCCCATCTGTAATGTATGCATTGCTGCAGTCCACATCTGTAATGTATGCATTGTTTCAGTCCCCATCTGTAATGTATGCATTGCTGCAGTCCACATCTGTAATGTATGCATTGTTTCAGTCCCCATCTGTAATGTATGCATTGTTTCAGTCCCCCTCTGTAATGTATGCATTGTTTCAGTCCCCATCTGTAATGTATGCATTGTTTCAGTCCCCCTCTGTAATGTATGCATTGTTTCAGTCCCCATCTGTAATGTATGCATTGTTGCAGTCCCCATCTGTAATGTATGCATTGCTGCAGTCCACATCTGTAATGTATGCATTGTTTCAGTCCCCATCTGTAATGTATGCATTGCTGCAGTCCCCATCTGTAATGTATGCATTGTTGCAGTCGCCATCTGTAATGTATGCATTGTTTCAGTCCCCATCTGTAATGTATGCATTGTTGCAGTCCCCATCTGTAATGTATGCATTGTTGCAGTCCCCATCTGTAATGTATGCATTGTTTCAGTCCCCATCTGTAATGTATGCATTGTTTCAGTCCTCCTCTGTAATGTATGCATTGTTTCAGCCCCCCTCTGTAATGTATGCATTGTTTCAGTCCCCATCTGTAATGTATGCATTGTTTCAGTCCCCATCTGTAATGTATGCATTGTTTCAGTCCCCATCTGTAATGTA
Organism: Calotriton arnoldi; assembly: GCA_963921515.1. NCBI lineage: Eukaryota > Metazoa > Chordata > Amphibia > Caudata > Salamandridae > Calotriton > Calotriton arnoldi. The sequence goes on along the minus strand of CAWUFW010020581.1, from coordinate 39,711 downwards.
TGCATTGTTTCAGTCCCCATCTGTAATGTATGCATTGTTTCAGTCCCCATCTGTAATGTATGCATTGTTGCAGTCCCCATCTGTAATGTATGCATTGTTGCAGTCCCCCTCTGTAATGTATGCATTGTTTCAGTCCCCCTCTGTAATGTATGCATTGTTGCAGTCCCCATCTGTAATGTATGCATTGCTGCAGTCCACATCTATAATGTATGCATTGTTTCAGTCCCCATCTGTAATGTATGCATTGCTGCAGTCCACATCTGTAATGTATGCATTGTTGCAGTCCCCATCTGTAATGTATGCATTGTTGCAGTCCCCCTCTGTAATGTATGCATTGCTGCAGTCCACATCTGTAATGTATGCATTGTTGCAGTCCCCATCTGTAATGTATGCATTGTTGCAGTCCCCCTCTGTACTGTATGCATTGTTGCAGTCCCCATCTGTAATGTATGCATTGTTGCAGTCCCCCTCTGTAATGTATGCATTGTTTCAGTCCCCCTCTGTACTGTATGCATTGTTGCAGTCCCCATCTGTAATGTATGCATTGTTTCAGTCCCCATCTGTAATGTATGCATTGTTTCAATCCCCATCTGTAATGTATGCATTGTTGCAGTCCCCATCTGTAATGTATGCATTGTTTCAGTCCCCATCTGTAATGTATGCATTGTTTCAGTCCCCATCTGTAATGTATGCATTGTTGCAGTCCCCATCTGTAATGTATGCATTGTTTCAGTCCCCATCTGTAATGTATGCATTGTTTCAGTCCCCATCTGTAATGTATGCATTGTTGCAGTCCCCCTCTGTAATGTATGCATTGTTTCAGTCCCCCTCTGTAATGTATGCATTGTTGCAGTCCCCATCTGTAATGTATGCATTGCTGCAGTCCACATCTGTAATGTATGCATTGTTTCAGTCCCCATCTGTAATGTATGCATTGCTGCAGTCCACATCTGTAATGTATGCATTGTTGCAGTCCCCATCTGTAATGTATGCATTGTTTCAGTCCCCTCTGTACTGTATGCATTGTTGCAGTCCCCATCTGTAATGTATGCATTGTTGCAGTCCCCATCTGTAATGTATGCATTGTTTCAGTCCCCATCTGTAATGTATGCATTGTTGCAGTCCCCATCTGTAATGTATGCATTGTTGCAGTCCCCATCTGTAATGTATGCATTGTTTCAGTCCCCCTCTGTAATGTATGCATTGTTTCAGTCCCCCTCTGTACTGTATGCATTGCTTCAGTCCCCATCTGTAATGTATGCGTTGTTGCAGTCCCCATCTGTAATGTATGCATTGCTGCAGTCCACATCTGTAATGTATGCATTGTTGCAGTCCCCATCTGTAATGTATGCATTGTTTCAGTCCCCCTCTGTAATGTATGCGTTGTTTCAGTCCCCCTCTGTAATGTATGCATTGTTGCAGTCCCCATCTGTAATGTATGCATTGTTTCAGTCCCCATCTGTAATGTATGCATTGTTGCAGTCCCCATCAGTAATGTATGCATTGTTTCAGTCCCCCTCTGTAATGTATGCGTTGTTTCAGTCCCCCTCTGTAATGTATGCATTGTTGCAGTCCCCATCTGTAATGTATGCATTGTTTCAGTCCCCCTCTGTAATGTATGCGTTGTTTCAGTCCCCATCTGTAATGTATGCGTTGTTGCAGTCCCCATCTGTAATGTATGCATTGCTGCAGTCCACATCTGTAATGTATGCATTGTTGCAGTCCCCATCTGTAATGTATGCATTGTTTCAGTCCCCCTCTGTAATGTATGCGTTGTTTCAGTCCCCCTCTGTAATGTATGCATTGTTGCAGTCCCCATCTGTAATGTATGCATTGTTGCAGTCCCCATCTGTAATGTATGCATTGTTGCAGTCCCCATCAGTAATGTATGCATTGTTTCAGTCCCCCTCTGTAATGTATGCGTTGTTTCAGTCCCCCTCTGTAATGTATGCATTGTTGCAGTCCCCATCTGTAATGTATGCATTGTTTCAGTCCCCCTCTGTAATGTATGCGTTGTTTCAGTCCCCCTCTGTAATGTATGCGTTGTTTCAGTCCCCCTCTGTAATGTATGCATTGTTGCAGTCCCCATCTGTAATGTATGCATTGTTTCAGTCCCCCTCTGTACTGTATGCATTGCTTCAGTCCCCATCTGTAATGTATGCGTTGTTGCAGTCCCCATCTGTAATGTATGCATTGCTGCAGTCCACATCTGTAATGTATGCATTGTTGCAGTCCCCATCTGTAATGTATGCATTGTTTCAGTCCCCCTCTGTAATGTATGCGTTGTTTCAGTCCCCCTCTGTAATGTATGCATTGTTGCAGTCCCCATCTGTAATGTATGCATTGTTTCAGTCCCCATCTGTAATGTATGCATTGTTGCAGTCCCCATCAGTAATGTATGCATTGTTTCAGTCCCCCTCTGTAATGTATGCGTTGTTTCAGTCCCCCTCTGTAATGTATGCATTGTTGCAGTCCCCATCTGTAATGTATGCATTGTTTCAGTCCCCCTCTGTAATGTATGCGTTGTTTCAGTCCCCCTCTGTAATGTATGCATTGTTGCAGTCCCCATCTGTAATGTATGCATTGTTTCAGTCCCCATCTGTAATGTATGCATTGTTGCATTCCCCCTCTGTAATGTATGCATTGTTGCAGTCCCCCTCTGTAATGTATGCATTGTTTCAGTCCCCCTCTGTAATGTATGCATTGTTTCAGTCCCCATCTGTAATGTATGCATTGTTGCAGTCCCCATCTGTAATGTATGCATTGTTTCAGTCCCCCTCTGTAATGTATGCATTGTTTCAGTCCCCCTCTGTAATGTATGCATTGTTTCAATGCATGTGTACAGCGCACTCTGTATGATTCCCAGACTCTATTGAAACAGCCCTTTGCAGTAGTGCAGTTAGTAGCCGGTTAGGTTTCTGCAGGCGAGGGGGGTATTTAAGGCCCCAACAATCACTGAGCAGATGTCAGACAGCAGGCACTGCCAGGCCTCGACTGCTACAAGCACGATGCGCACAATGAATGCATTCTTCTGTTTATAGAGGCAAGAAGGCGACATTTTACACTGAGCCCAAACAAAACAAGCCCCATAGAAATACCTGTCAGCCTGAAGTGCGGAGATGGAGCTGTTCTGGACGAGGCCCCTGAAATCACGTCGGGCAAAGATTTACTGAAGACGAGGCCTGTTTTCGAGCAGTGATTCCATTCCAGGCAACAGAGAAAGGCTTTTGCTGGTTCCCGTGGAAGATAAAGCCAAGAAGGGCGACTCCCATAAAATAAGGGCGAGCTGTAAATACTGTCACAGCCTATAGAGTCAGTGACTCGCCATACTGTCTCGCAATGGCTTCTTCATTCCTCTGGCAAGCCTTTGACGCTCGGGTGCCCTAGTCTCTGCTGGCTTCAAACCAGGGCAGCCACGTCATTAGCTAAAGACACCGTGAGACGCCCTGAAACCGCCCCAATTAAATATTGTGTGCAGATAATCTATTTCTCTAATTAACACACACAGAAAATATTTCTACATTGAACCGTTTAGTAAACTCGCGCATCACGTGTCTGTTCCGTGAAGTACTCACGTGTCTGTTCCGTGAAGTACTCACGTGTCTGTTCCGTGAAGTGCTCACGTGTCTTTAATATCTATGAGGCCACTAATTAAACTCATCAAATCCCACAAAATTAAACTTGTAAATTATGCTGATGACTCACAACTGATCCTGTCTGTTGAAAGCAATAGGCAGGATGTTCTGGACGCAGCTGCCACAACCTCACAAACTCACTGAAATTCAATGCAGATAAAACGCAGTTCTTGTGTTGCTCAGCGAACACAATTCACACGAAACTCCCCTAACGTTTGGCCGCTATCTATGGGTGATGAGCTGAACAACTCAGAAACTGCGTGCAATTTGGGGGTCACCTTCCACAGCAGATTATCCATGGAGAGTCACGTAAACAAAGTTGCAGGGACTTGTTTCTCACTACTTCGTGGACTAAAGAGACTCCTACCTATGTTGTCTCCACATGAAGATCTCTGGTTGTAGGCAGCGTCATTCTAAGCAGGCTGGACTACTGCAATGCCTTACTGTGGGTTAACAGATTGTACCGAGTCCAAACATCAGCCAAAGCGGGCTCTAGCCAGACCTAGAGGATTGTCCAACTCAAAGCGATGAAAGAGCTTCACTGGCTACCCATCAAACCAAGCGCAGCCTTCGGGCCGTGGGTATATCTTTTAAAGCACTTCATGACAAGGGTCCACCACCCCTACAAAAAGATGAACACGATACGCCCCAAATAGATGTCTTCCACCAACTGATCTCAATTGCAAAATCCCAAAAGACAAGATGGGCGGGGGTGGAGGGGTGGTGGTGGGGGCTCCATGATCCGAGCGGCTCAATTATGGAATAACTTACCACCTGAGCGATACAAAAGGGGATGATGGACGGAACGTTTGAGCCAATCAAACACTCACCCCCAGTCAACTGATCTGGGTTTAATCCATCATCATTCTTTAGCTCACTCCACCACCCCAGTTCAGACATGGCCATATGCAAATCAGTCTGACCCTGTGCCTCATGGGAACAGTCCAGCCCGAACTGCCAAGCCATGTCTTCCCTGGACCGGAAACAAGCATCCTAGGACCGGTTTCTGGCATTTCAGCCGTCATCAGCCAGGCTTGCTTGAATCCAGTGGCAAAGTGAGCAAGGGACCCACGTCTGGGCATACCCCCGCCAACTTAGGGCGACCAAAGCGATACAAAAGGGGATGATGGACGGAACGTTTGAGCCAATCAAACACTCACCCCCAGTCAACTGATCTGGGTTTAATCCATCATCATTCTTTAGCTCACTCCACCACCCCAGTTCAGACATGGCCATATGCAAATCAGTCTGACCCTGTGCCTCATGGGAACAGTCCAGCCCGAACTGCCAAGCCATGTCTTCCCTGGACCGGAAACAAGCATCCTAGGACCGGTTTCTGGCATTTCAGCCGTCATCAGCCAGGCTTGCTTGAATCCAGTGGCAAAGTGAGCAAGGGACCCACGTCTGGGCATACCCCCGCCAACTTAGGGCGACCAAAGCGATACAAAAGGGGATGATGGACGGAACGTTTGAGCCAATCAAACACTCACCCCCAGTCAACTGATCTGGGTTTAATCCATCATCATTCTTTAGCTCACTCCACCACCCCAGTTCAGACATGGCCATATGCAAATCAGTCTTACCCTGTGCCTCATGGGAACAGTCCAGCCCTAACTGCCAAGCCATGTCTTCCCTGGACCGGAAACAAGCATCCTAGGACCGGTTTCTGGCAATTCAGCCGTCATCAGCCAGGCTTGCTTGAATCCAGTGGCAAAGTGAGCAAGGGACCCACGTCTGGGCATACCCCCGCCAACTTAGGGCGACCAAAGCGATACAAAAGGGGATGATGGACGGAACGTTTGAGCCAATCAAACACTCACCCCCAGTCAACTGATCTGGGTTTAATCCATCATCATTCTTTAGCTCACTCCACCACCCCAGTTCAGACATGGCCATATGCAAATCAGTCTGACCCTGTGCCTCATGGGAACAGTCCAGCCCGAACTGCCAAGCCATGTCTTCCCTGGACCGGAAACAAGCATCCTAGGACCGGTTTCTGGCATTTCAGCCGTCATCAGCCAGGCTTGCTTGAATCCAGTGGCAAAGTGAGCAAGGGACCCACGTCTGGGCATACCCCGCCAATTTAGAGCGACCAAAGCGATACAAAGGGGATGATGGACGGAACGTTTGAGCCAATCAAACACTCTCCCCAGTCAACTGATCTGGGTTTAATCCATCCTCATTCTTTAGCTCACTCCACCACCCCAGTTCAGACATGGCCATATGCAAATCAGTCTGACCCTGTGCCTCATGGGAACAGTCCAGCCCGAACTGCCAAGCCATGTCTTCCCTGGACTGGAAACAAGCATCCTAGGACCGGTTTCTGGCATTTCAGCCGTCATCAGCCAGGCTTGCTTGAATCCAGTGGCGTAGTGAGCACGGGACCCACGTCTGGGCATACCCTTCCCACTTAGGGCAAAATGCAAAACACACAAGATGATGGACGGAATGCTGCACACTGGCAAACATTCACCCCCAGTCACAGATCTGGGTTTAATCCATCGTTATTTTGCTTCACCACGCCACCCTAGTTCAGACATAGCCATATGCAAATCAGTCTTGACCCTGTGCCTCATGGGAACAGTCCAGACCGAACTGCCAAGCCATGTCTTCCCCGGACCGGAATCAAGCATCCTAGGACCGGTTTCAGGCTATCAGCCTTCATCAGCCAGGATAGCTGGACTCCAGTGGCGTAGTGAGCACGGGACCCACGTCTGGGCATACCCTTCCCACTTAGGGCGAAATGCAAAACACACTAGATGATGGACGGAATGCTGCACACTGGCAAACATTCACCCCCAGTCACAGATCTGGGTTTAATCCATCGTTATTTTGCTTTACCACGCCACCCCAGTTCAGACATAGCCATATGCAAATCAGTCTTGACCCTGTGCCTCATGGGAACAGTCCAGACCGAACTGCCAAGCCATGTCTTCCCCGGACCGGAATCAAGCATCCTAGGACCGGTTTCAGGCTATCAGCCTTCATCAGCCAGGATAGCTGGACTCCAGTGGCGTAGTGAGCACGGGACCCACGTCTGGGCATACCCTTCCCACTTAGGGCGAAATGCAAAACACACAAGATGATGGACGGAATGCTGCACACTGGCAAACATTCACCCCCAGTCACAGATCTGGGTTTAATCCATCGTTATTTTGCTTCACCACGCCACCCTAGTTCAGACATAGCCATATGCAAATCAGTCTTGACCCTGTGCCTCATGGGAACAGTCCAGACCGAACTGCCAAGCCATGTCTTCCCCGGACCGGAATCAAGCATCCTAGGACCGGTTTCAGGCTATCAGCCTTCATCAGCCAGGATAGCTGGACTCCAGTGGCGTAGTGAGCACGGGACCCACGTCTGGGCATACCCTTCCCACTTAGGGCGAAATGCAAAACACACTAGATGATGGACGGAATGCTGCACACTGGCAAACATTCACCCCCAGTCACAGATCTGGGTTTAATCCATCGTTATTTTGCTTTACCACGCCACCCCAGTTCAGACATAGCCATATGCAAATCAGTCTTGACCCTGTGCCTCATGGGAACAGTCCAGACCGAACTGCCAAGCCATGTCTTCCCCGGACCGGAATCAAGCATCCTAGGACCGGTTTCAGGCTATCAGCCTTCATCAGCCAGGATAGCTGGACTCCAGTGGCGTAGTGAGCACGGGACCCACGTCTGGGCATACCCTTCCCACTTAGGGCGAAATGCAAAACACACAAGATGATGGACGGAATGCTGCACACTGGCAAACATTCACCCCCAGTCACAGATCTGGGTTTAATCCATCGTTATTTTGCTTCACCACGCCACCCCAGTTCAGACATAGCCATATGCAAATCAGTCTTGACCCTGTGCCTCATGGGAACAGTCCAGACCGAACTGCCAAGCCATGTCTTCCCCGGACCGGAATCAAGCATCCTAGGACCGGTTTCAGGCTATCAGCCTTCATCAGCCAGGATAGCTGGTCTCCAGTGGCGTAGTGAGCACGGGACCCACGTCTGGGCATACCCTTCCCACTTAGGGCGAAATGCAAAACACACAAGATGATGGACGGAATGCTGCACACTGGCAAACATTCACCCCCAGTCACAGATCTGGGTTTAATCCATCGTTATTTTGCTTCACCACGCCACCCCAGTTCAGACATAGCCATATGCAAATCAGTCTTGACCCTGTGCCTCATGGGAACAGTCCAGACCGAACTGCCAAGCCATGTCTTCCCCGGACCGGAATCAAGCATCATAGGACCGGTTTCAGGCTATCAGCCTTCATCAGCCAGGATAGCTGGACTCCAGAGGCGTAGTGAGCACGGGACCCACGTCTGGGCATACCCTTCCCACTTAGGGCGAAATGCAAAACACACAAGATGATGGACGGAATGCTGCACACTGGCAAACATTCACCCCCAGTCACAGATCTGGGTTTAATCCATCGTTATTTTGCTTCACCACGCCACCCCAGTTCAGACATAGCCATATGCAAATCAGTCTTGACCCTGTGCCTCATGGGAACAGTCCAGACCGAACTGCCAAGCCATGTCTTCCCCGGACCAGAATCAAGCATCCTAGGACCGGTTTCAGGCTATCAGCCTTCATCAGCCAGGATAGCTGGACTCCAGTGGTGTAGTGAGCACGGGACCCACGTCTGGGCATACCCTTCCCACTTAGGGCGAAATGCAAAACACACAAGATGATGGACGGAATGCTGCACACTGGCAAACATTCACCCCCAGTCACAGATCTGGGTTTAATCCATCGTTATTTTGCTTCACCACGCCACCCCAGTTCAGACATAGCCATATGCAAATCAGTCTTGACCCTGTGCCTCATGGGAACAGTCCAGACCGAACTGCCAAGCCATGTCTTCCCCGGACCGGAATCAAGCATCCTAGGACCGGTTTCAGGCTATCAGCCTTCATCAGCCAGGATAGCTGGACTCTAGTGGCGTAGTGAGCACGGGACCCACGTCTGGGCATACCCTTCCCACTTAGGGCGAAATGCAAAACACACAAGATGATGGACGGAATGCTGCACACTGGCAAACATTCACCCCCAGTCACAGATCTGGGTTTAATCCATCGTTATTTTGCTTCACCACGCCACCCCAGTTCAGACATAGCCATATGCAAATCAGTCTTGACCCTGTGCCTCATGGGAACAGTCCAGACCGAACTGCCAAGCCATGTCTTCCCCGGACCGGAATCAAGCATCCTAGGACCGATTTCAGGCTATCAGCCTTCATCAGCCAGGATAGCTGGACTCCAGTGGCGTAGTGAGCACGGGACCCACGTCTGGGCATACCCTTCCCACTTAAGGCGAAATGCAAAACACACAAGAGGATGGACGGAATGCTGCACACTGGCAAACATTCACCCCCAGTCACAGATCTGGGTTTAATCCATCGTTATTTTGCTTCACCACGCCACCCCAGTTCAGACATAGCCATATGCAAATCAGTCTTGACCCTGTGCCTCATGGGAACAGTCCAGACCGAACTGCCAAGCCATGTCTTCCCCGGACCGGAATCAAGCATCCTAGGACCGGTTTCAGGCTATCAGCCTTCATCAGCCAGGATAGCTGGACTCCAGTGGCGTAGTGAGCACGGGACCCACGTCTGGGCATACCCTTCCCACTTAGGGCAAAATGCAAAACACACAAGATGATGGACGGAATGCTGCACACTGGCAAACATTCACCCCCAGTCACAGATCTGGGTTTAATCCATCGTTATTTTGCTTCACCACGCCACCCCAGTTCAGACATAGCCATATGCAAATCAGTCTTGACCCTGTGCCTCATGGGAACAGTCCAGACCGAACTGCCAAGCCATGTCTTCCCCGGACCGGAATCAAGCATCCTAGGACCGGTTTCAGGCTATCAGCCTTCATCAGCCAGGATAGCTGGACTCCAGTGGCGTAGTGAGCACGGGACCCACATCTGGGCATACCCTTCCCACTTAGGGCAAAATGCAAAACACACAAGATGATGGACGGAATGCTGCACACTGGCAAACATTCACCCCCAGTCACAGATCTGGGTTTAATCCATCGTTATTTTGCTTCACCACGCCACCCCAGTTCAGACATAGCCAAATGCAAATCAGTCTTGACCCTGTGCCTCATGGGAACAGTCCAGACCGAACTGCCAAGCCATGTCTTCCCCGGACCGGAATCAAGCATCCTAGGACCGGTTTCAGGCTATCAGCCTTCATCAGCCAGGATAGCTGGACTCCAGTGGCGTAGTGAGCACGGGACCCACGTCTGGGCATACCCTTCCCTCTTAGGGCGAAATGCAAAACACACAAGATGATGGACGGAATGCTGCACACTGGCAAACATTCACCCCCAGTCACAGATCTGGGTTTAATCCATCGTTATTTTGCTTCACCACGCCACCCCAGTTCAGACATAGCCATATGCAAATCAGTCTTGACCCTGTGCCTCATGGGAACAGTCCAGACCAAACTGCCAAGCCATGTCTTCCCCGGACCGGAATCAAGCATCCTAGGACCGGTTTCAGGCTATCAGCCTTCATCAGCCAGGATAGCTGGACTCCAGTGGCGTAGTGAGCACGGGACCCACGTCTGGGCATACCCTTCCCACTTAGGGCGAAATGCAAAACACACAAGATGATGGACGGAATGCTGCACACTGGCAAACATTCACCCCCAGTCACAGATCTGGGTTTAATCCATCGTTATTTTGCTTCACCACGCCACCCCAGTTCAGACATAGCCATATGCAAATCATTCTTGACCCTGTGACTCATGGGAACAGTCCAGCCCGAACTGCCAAGCATCCTGGGACCGGTTTCAGCACTCCGTCCATTATCTCCTTGTGTTTGCTTTGTTCACCATAAGTTGGCAGGGTATGCCCAGACGTGGGTCCCTTGCTCACTTTGCCACTGGATTCAACCTAGCCTGGCTGATGAGAGGTGTTACCCCGAAACCGATCCCAGGATGCTTGTTTCCGTTCCAGGGAGAACCTGGCTTGGCAGTTCGGGCTGGACCGTTCCCATGAGGCACAGGGTCAAGATTGATTTGCATATGGCTGGGTCCAAACTGGGGTGGCAAAGTGAGCTAAAGAATGATGATGGATTTAACCCAGATCTGTGACTGGGGGTGAGTGTCTAGGGGGTAAGTCCAGTATTTGTATAGCGCACGAATCACCCCCGAAGGGGTCTCTCGGCGCTGGGGGCCGTTGGGAAGATTAAGCGAGCTATTGCCCAGAGTCGCATGGTGCTGGGCAGACCCCTGCCGCCGGAGCCAGGGATCAAACCGTGATCCCCAGCGTCCAGCGTCAGTCGCTCTGGCCACGGCGACAGCTCCTTGCAGAGTCACCCTCTTGGAAGCAAGGAGGGTGGTGAAAAGTGCTCCAGGTGGCTAGGGCTGGCCACCAGGAGCAAGAAGAGGCCAAGATGGAGAAAATCGGTCCCCTGGGGGCTGAGATATGCCCCCCAGAAGGAAGGCGACCTTTGACCTCTACCACGACCGATGACGAAGCACTTGGGGCTCCGCCGCCGGTTTTGGATGTGCCCCCGGGGTGGGTCAGGTCCCGGGGGCTGCCCCAGAAGAAAGTAAAGCCGGGGAGAGCTATCGCGCTCCCCATGAAATTGCCCCCAAGGGGGTGCCAGGAGCCCACCCTGGCCCCTGACGAAAACAGAGGTAGGGGAGCGCCGTCACGCCCCCCCCCCCCAGAAATAGTGCGAGGGGCCCGGGACCCCCAACTCTGGGCCCTGCAGAAGTCAGGGAGTGCTGTAGCCCCTCCGTGAAGACGAGAGCCTGGGAGTGCCATTGCGCTCCCCGTGAAGATTTCCAAGGGAGGGCCTGGGATCTCCAACTCCGGGCCCAGGTGTGAGGGGAGAAGAGGGGGAGTGCCACCGCACTCCCCCGCAACAGGAGGAAGGAGGGGAGGAGTGCCTCCGCACTCCCCCGAGGCCCGGCGGCATCATCCGTGTCTGCCTGCCAAAGCCGGCAGACCAGAATGAAGAGCCGGCTCCCACGGCAGCACGCGAGGGTGCTGGCCAGTGGGGGAGCCTTAGAGAGGAGCCGAGGGTGGACTCCCCAAGCTGCTCTCCAAACTCACCTGGATGCGGGGTGCCCAGGTGGAACCGGGACCCCCAAGAAGTGGAGACGCGGCGAGGGGTCGCCAACGAGGCAGCGCGGTTCTCCCTGGAGCAGCAGGAGAGCCGCTGGTATAACATGCACAAGTTAAGGAAAGTGCCCCATAAAGCCTTGCAGGGCCTGAGAAGGTCTGCAGAGGAAACCAGCTTGTTGGTGGCATGTAGTGACCCCAGGAAGATGGGGTCACTGCCAAATGCATGAGAGGTGCAGGGGGAGCTGCAGGAGCAACGCAGACTCCCCCAGCACAAAAGTGGAAAGTCCCCACCCTCAGTCTCTGGGGGACTTGACGGAAAGAACCCCTCAAGGGTTATTCATGTTTTTTTTAAGCCTACATAATGCTGGAACTTTCGTTCTTGAGCTGGAAGCTGATGGTTGTGACTACACTGATGTGTGAAAGGTGGAACATGGATTGTCTTTGTGGAGACATTCCCTTGAGGTGGAAAGATGTAATTGCCCAAATTGTGCATTTACATAATATTGTTCCTTTTGGGGACTGGAAGTCACATGTGACATGCGAAATGATAAGCAAAGTGGGGTTTTGTTGCTAGGCATGCCTGCTAGTGTGCCTGGTTGTAAATGCTTAATCCTGTGATTATAACTGTGATGCCCTTTAGGGGCTTTAATTGCATAGCATTATAACTGTTATCATATATGATACGTACCTGTCCTTCTAAGGGATGCTTAGACATGTATTCTTGCTGCTGCGTTAGTTGAAGAACAACCCAGACTGTCAGCCACTGTGATTCAAGGGTGTACACTGTATGGTCAGTATGAGATGCTCAGTCAGGGTTATGTGTCACTATGCAGGTGTTCCCATTTTAAATGCTTGGTGAGATAATGGGGTGGGCCGCCACTAGGATGGTGCCAGTGGGAAGGGCCCTCACGCCAGATTATGGTCAATTCACTGCATTTGGGGGCAAGATGATGTGCATACATGGGAGTGGTGGTAGTAGACCCCCCGTGGGAGGGGTGGGAATGTTATGCAAAGTCACAAAATAATTCCAACAGCTTATGTATATTTGTAAATTGATGCATAATATTGAGTAGTGTGTGTGTGTAATAAATGTACTCTTCCTTTTATAAAGAAAAGTATAGACTGGACAATCAATTATTGAGTGTTATTTCTGCGTACTGGTAAATGGCGATTACTAGCCCACACCACCTCCCTTGAGTAAGCCTTAGACTGCTCTGCAACGCTACCCTCTGAGAGTCAAGCGCTACAATGGGCTGTTTGGTTCCCAGTGAAAAGCAAATGTAGACATATTGTTTGTGCAGGCCTCACAAATAATGCCTCATTTTCCAACATTGGTGTCTAGCGGCGGGAAACATAGTATCTCATTCTGGTACGCATTTATAGCATTTGATAAGTCCAGTTTTGCCACACATTACCTATGCAATAATGAGCAAATGATAGAGCACAAGGCTCTGAGTAAAAGTATGGGAAAGGAAAGCCCCGCACACATATATGTCATGTGAAGATATTATGGTTTAAATGTTAAACTGTATTGATATGACTGAGTTATGTTGATTATAATGTGATGGCGGAATGGTGCTTTCCAGGAAATTATTGCATACAAGTGTTCTAAACCATATTGCAACCTTTGAACCCTAACACTACACACACTACACCTGCATGAGAAGGGTATCTTCTCAAGAGGTATAGGGACAGCAACTGATACCCACATCACATATTGGGGTGTAGGGGTTTATCAGACTTTAGGGGTGCAGGAGAAGTAGGAGGTCCTGGGAATTTATAAGTGTTAGGGTGTTGGCGGAGTGTTTGGATTAGTACATGGTAGTGGCTGGGTGACTGGAGGAGTGCATGGGAAGTGAGAGGGTGATTGCTGAACTGTATGGGTACTACCAGGGGAATTGAAGGAGTGAATGAGAAGTGTGTAAGTGGTTAGTGGACTGCATGAGTAGTGCATAGGGGATTGCAGCAGTGCATGTGTTAGTGCCTTGGCCATTGCATAAGTACATGGGTACTGACTGGATGATTAGAGTACTGCAAGGAGAGTGCATGGTGAATTTATAAGTGCTTGTGTTTTGGCGCAGTGATTAGATAAGTACATGGAACTGGCTGGGTGATTGGAGGAGTGCATGGGTAGTGACAAGGAGATAGCTGGACTGCATCAGTAGTGCTCAGGGGATTGTAGCAGTGCATGTGTTAGTGCCTGGGCCATTGCATAAGTACATGGGTAGTGACTGGATGATTAGAGTACTGCAAGGAGAGTGCATGGTGAATTTATAAGTGCTTGCGTTTTGGCGCAGTGATTAGATAAGGGCATGGAACTGGCTGGGTGATTAGAGGAGTGCATGGGTAGTGACAAGGAGATGGCTGGACTGCATCAGTAGTGCTCAGGGGATTGTAGCAGTGCATGTGTTAGTGCCTGGGTCATTGCATGAGTACATGGGTACTGACTGGATGATTAGAATACTGCAAGGAGTTTGCATGGTGAATTTATAAGTGCTTGTGTTTTGGCGCAGTGATTAGATAAGGACATGTAACTGGCTGGGTGATTGGAGGAGTGCATGGATAGTGACAAGGAGATGGCTGGACTGCATCAGTAGTGCTCAGGGGATTGTAGCAGTTCATCATGTGTTAGTGCCTGGGTCATTGCATGAGTACATGGGTACTGACTGGATGAGTAGAGTACTGCAAGGAGAGTGTATGGTGAATTTATAAGTGCTTGGGTTTTGGCGGAGTGATTGGATAAGTACATGGTGCTCTCTGGGTGATTGGAGGAGTGCATGGGTAGTGACAGGGCGATGGCTGGACTACATGGGTAGTGCTCAGGGTATTGTAGCAGTGCATCAGTTAGTGCATGGGTCATTGCATGAGTGCATGGGTAGTGACTGGATGATTAGAGTGCTGCAAGGAGAGTGCATGGTGAATTTATAAGTGCTTGGGTTTTGGCGGAGTGATTGGATAAGTACACACATGTCACATCAGGCCCACCCCCTCCCTTCACCACTGTGCAAATGCGCCCCCTGGTGGGTTTTAAGTTGGGGGATTAATTCTCCTTGAATCCTGAGGATCCCTGGGGGCCAACTAGCCCACCATGTACCTCCAGTAAGCACCACAGAGCTGCGTTGCAGAGAGGTGGTCCAAGGCCATGCCCCTTTTTACACCTCTCTGCAACGCAGCTCTGTGGCGCTTACTGGAGGTACCTGGTGGGCTAGTTGGCCCCCAGGGACCCTCAGGATTTAAGGAGACATAATCCCCCAACTTAAAACGTGCCACGGAGCGCGTTTGCACACTTGTAACATCAGGCCACGCCCCCTGCCTTCACCACTTTGCAAATGCACCACGTGGCTCGTTTTAAGTTGGGGGATTAAGTCCCCTTAAATCCTGAGGGTCCCTGGGGTCCAACTAGCCCACCAGGTATCTCCAGTAAGTGCCACAGAGCTGCGTTGGAGAGAGGTGTGAGGGGCATGGCCTCAGACCACCTCTCTGCAAGGCAGCCCTGTGGCGCTTACTGGAGGTACCTGGTGGGCTAGTTGGCCCCAGGGAACCTCAGGATTCAAGGGGACTTAATCCCCCAACTTAAAACGCGCCACAGGGCGCGTTTGCACAGTGCTGCAGGGAGGGGGCGTGGCCAGATGTGACAAGTGTGCAAACGCGCCCTGTGGCGTGTTTTAAGTTAGGGGATTAAGTCCCCTTGAATCCTGAGGGTCCCTGGGGGCCAACTAGCCCACCGGCAACCTCCAGTAAGCGCCACAGGGCTGCTTTGCAGAGGGGTGGTCCGAGGCCATGCCCCTTTTTACATTCCCCGCCTCCTGCAGGAGATCGGCATTGCTTTTCGACATGGGGAGCTGCTGACATGCAGCTCCCTGTGTGGGAAAGCAATCTGCTTTGGATTTTGGAAGCGAGAGCAGGAAACCTGCTCTGCTTCCAAAATCCAAAGCAGAGTTTGCTATGTCATAGCAAACAGCAGTGTCCCGGGGGTGGGCACCCCCGGGACACTGCAGGAGCCGGCCCTGGGGGCTGGCGGCCCCATTGCCATGGAGTGCTCCAGGAGGGGGGCCGTGCGGCCCCCCTCCCAATGTGTTTGAAGCCCCGGGGAGGTGGTGGTCATCGGGGGTCCGTAAAGGACCCCCGCATTTACATTTTTAGTGCCCCGGGGAGGTGGCGGTCCCTGGGGTTTGTGGGGGGGTTAAAGCCCCCCACACAGGTTTATTTTTTTTATAAACAATCCCCGGCGGGTGGCAGTCCCCTGGGCAGCGGGGGGCCGTGTGCCCCCCGAATATTTAAGAAAAGCCCCGGGGGGTGGCGGTCCCCGGGGCTTGGGGGGGCCTTGGAGGCCCCCCAGACATTAACAAAAAGCATGCCCCGGGGTGGCGGTCCCCGGGGCTGCGGGTGCCCCCGCGGGCCCCCGCTATATTAATAAATTGCCCCTGGGACTTGGCCCACCCGGGGGCTTTGAAAACAAAGCGCGGGAGACCGGGCATTGTTTTTTAAAAATTTTAGGACGGATTTGCGCACCCGGCGCGACCCCGCCCAATTTTTTTTTTAAAAAAATGCTTATTTTGGGCCTGGGGGTCCGCAGGCCTGGGGGGTCAGGGTGTTTTTACCCTGCCCCCTTTTCTTGTTTTTTTATCTTTATCTCACCTTTTCTTTCTCCCTCGTCCGAGGCACAAGAATGCTGCCAACACTTCCTGGTTTGAAGTGTTGGCAGCCAATTAGAGCCAAGCTCATGCTCGGGGGTTAGGCTCCGCCCAGATATTGAAACTTTTTATTTTTAGAATTTCTCAGGAACTACTGAACGGATTTACACCATTTAAGAAAAAGGACTCTTTCTGAACCAAGGGCTACCTTTTTGCCAAATTTGGTGTAATTCCATTCAGCAGTTCGTGCTGTAGCTTTGTCTAAAGTTTCCTATGGAAATTAACATGGGGAAAACGCGTTTTGGGACCCCCCTTTTTTCTCAGTCCCCGCTTGTTGAATCACCCCGAAACTTTCAAGACAGGAGCTGACCGGAGCACCCCACTAGTTTTGAAAATTTCGCGAAGATTCGTCAACTGGCGCCAAAGTTATTGGGAAAAGAAAAAACACTTTTCCTATGGAAACTAGGTCCTAACTATAACTACCTACTGGCAACCGCCAGTAGGTAATATATATATATATATATATTACCTACTGGCATACTACTCATTTTTTAAAGCCCCCGGGTGGGCCAGGTCCCGGGGGCATTGCTTATTTGTGTAGCGGGAGCCCGCGGGGGCCCCCACTGCCCCGGGGACCGCCACCTCCCGGGGGCTTTATAATATATGCACGGGGGCATCCTGCCCCCCCGCAGCCCCGGGGACCGCCACCTCCCCGGGGCTTTATAATTATAGGGTGTGGGGACCTCGCAGGCCCCCAAAACCCCAGGGACCACCACCTCCCCGGGGCTTTAGTATTATAGGGTGGGGGGGCCTCACGGGCCCCCCTGGCCCCTGGGACCACCACCTCTCCAGGGCTTTGCCAACATTGGGAGGGGGGCCACATGGCCCCCCTCCTGGAGCCCTTGATGGCCCTGGGGACTGCCACCCCCCAGGGCCGGCTCCTGCAATGACCCGGGGTGCCCACCCCCGGGACATTGCTGTTTGCAATGTTTCACTGTTTGCTGTTTCGCTGCAAGAAACCATAGGTTACAGGGACGTTATAGTTAGGCTCATATTTCACTCATAGAAAACCAGTGAAATTCAGCAGTTAAAGTTAGCTGAGCTAACTATAAATTACGCCCCCGAATGCACTGCTTATGACCTTACATATTACATCACTCATGACATGGTCAGTGACATAACTGATGACCTCTCAAATAACATCACTCATGACATCATCCACAGAACCACTCACACACCTAATCACACCCCACACAACCTCTCGTACACCCACTCACACACCTGTACAACCACTCACATACCCATTCACAGATCTATACCAGTACTCACAGACCCACTCACTCCTCTTTAGAGCCACTCACACACCCACTCAGTCACTCGTACAACCACTCATACAACCATTCACTCACCCATACAGCCACTTATACAACCAGCCACTTGCCCATATAGGCAGTCACATACCTACACACCCATATAGCTACTCACACACCCACTTATTTACCGGCAAAGTCACTCAGACACCCACTCACTCACCCACTCAGCCTCTCAACACAGCCACTCACTCATCCATACAAGCCCTCACACTTACTCACACACCCATTCACATACCCATTCACACATCCTTTCAAGCACTCACACATCTGTGTACTCACCCATACAGCCATTCACACAGATGCTCTCTCTCTAATACAGCCACTCACACACCAACTCACTTAACCAAACACCCACTCAAACAGTCACTCACTCATACAGCCATACAGACACCCACTCACTCACTCATACAGTCACTACACACCCACTTACCCACCTATAGAGCCACTCGCACCTCCACTCACCCACCCATATAACCACTGGAACACCCACTCACTCACTAATGCAGCCACTCACACAGCATCTCACTCACCCACACAGCTACTCACACACCCACTTATACACCCATACAGCCACTCACACACCCATACACAGAAGGATGCGTACAGTCACACAGCCACTCACATAATATATATTAGAAGTAGTATCACTCATTAGTAGTACACCTAGTATACCACTTTAACTTTTGTAGTAATTTAGTATATATGTTTGCAAATCATAAACTCTTACAAAATGTTATTTGAGATATCATCAGTGATGTCATCAGAGATCTTACTTACCATGTCATGAGTGATGTAATATGTGAGGTCATAAGCAGTGGCACGAGTTATAGTTAGCTCTGCTGAATCTCTGGTTTTGTACAAGTGAAACCTGAGCCTAACTATAACATCTCTGTTTTTTCAGTGAATTTCCAAAGTTGTTTTGATTCCATTTCCTACTATAACGTCCCTGTAACCTTTGTTTTTTTCAGTGAATTTCTTAGGTTTTTTAATGCTAATTCCTAACTATAACGTCCCTGTAACCTTTGTTTTTTTAGTGAATGTCTGATTTTTTTAACTAGTACTCGCATTTGCAGAGTGGTGTAGAAAGGGGGCTGGGCCTCCGACCAGCTTTTAGGAATCCCGCTGTGTAGGACTTACAGGAGGTGCCAGGAGGGCTTCTTGGCCCCAAAGGTCCCTTAGGAGTAAAGTGGACTACATCCCCCAATCAGTAGTGTACCAAGAGACACATTTGCAGAGGGGTGGAGAAAGGGGGCAAGGCCACCGAAGACCTCTTAGCAATCCTGCTGCATTGGACTTATTGGAGATAACAGGAGGGGTAGTTGGTCCTGCAAGGACATCCTTGGGGGCCAACTACCCCTCCTATTACCACCAGTAAGTCCCACACAGCAGGATTGCTGAGACCTGATAGCAGGCCACTCCCCCTTTCTCCACCACTCTGCAAACATGCCTCCTGGCTCACTACTAGTAGGTGTATGAAGTCCCCTTGGCTATTGAGGGTCCTGGGGGCCAACTAGCCCTCCTGTTACCACCTGTAAGACCCCCACAGGTAGATTGCTGAGAGGTCATCAGAGGCCACGCCCCCTTTCTCCACCACTCTGCAAACGCGCCTCCTGGCACACTACTCGTTGGGGGAAGAAGTCCACTTTAGTCTTGAGGCCCTCAGGAGGCAAGAGGACCTCATCCCCCCACCAGCAGTGCTCTGAGAGGCACATTTGCAGAGTGGTGGAGAAAGGGGCATGGCCTACGACCACCTCTCAGCAATCCCACTATGTGGGGCTTACTGGAGGTAACACTTAGGGGCCGATTCCGATTCCGGCCGGAAAACGTACCGACCGATTCGGAGCCGGAATTAATTCCGACCGACACGTACCGGTGCAGCCCGACCCGCCAAGTACGATGAGAAGCGAGCAAAACCCGACCGACTCGTACGGAACACAAGCCGAAGGACCGAGCCGCGTGGAAAACTGCAATACGGCCGGAAAAACACGCGCTTCGAACCGACCGACTCGCACCCGGAACAATACCGAACGAGACGTACCCGCGGACTCCCACCCGCCAAGTACGATGCAAGGCGTGGTAAACACGACCGAGTCACACGGAAGACAAGCCGTACGACCGACACGCATACAAAACTGCGAGCCGAAGCAACCCAAAACACCGCGACCGACACGTATGCAGCATAGAAAACAGCACAAACACAGCGTGAACGAAACGGACGAGCCCATACCAGACAACTGCAGGGTCCGACTCGGTCACAAGAACGTCTCCTACATGCACGAAAAGTACAAAGGGAAAATACACAAAAAAAGGCCAAACAAGCAATTACAAAGCCAATAAATACTGGGGGGAGGGGCAGGGAACAAAGACACACCCACAACTCCACCCATATAAAGGACACAAACCCCTACCATGATCCTT
This sequence comes from Calotriton arnoldi, assembly GCA_963921515.1. Taxonomy (NCBI): domain Eukaryota; kingdom Metazoa; phylum Chordata; class Amphibia; order Caudata; family Salamandridae; genus Calotriton; species Calotriton arnoldi. The sequence goes on along the minus strand of CAWUFW010020581.1, from coordinate 19,548 downwards.
TGCAAATTCAAATTACCTGCCAGCACTCAACAGACAGCAACCACACACCCACAGCTCATCCATCACACAAGCCACACACCATCAGCACCACAACAAATAGAAACCTCACATACACCTAGCAAAACACACACTCACACACCTTCACCTGCACACCAACACACACATCACTCACCATCACCACCCATCACCATGCCCCCAAAGAAGAATCACAAGTTCCTAGATAGTGAATTGGAAGTCCTGGTAGATGAGATCCTCAGGGTAGAGCCACAGCTCTTTGGTACACTGGTCCAACAGACACCCATGTCACAGAAAACAAAGATGTGGGAGAGGATCGTCGACAGGGTGAACGCACAATCACCATGTTTGCGCACAAAGACAGACATCCAGAACAGGTGGTATGACGTGCGCAGGAGGGTCAAGGAGCTGCTGAAGAAGGACTACATCTTGAGCCAATACACCGGCAGTGGCCCTCCTGCCAAGCCAGTATACCTCAGGCCCTGGGAGGAGAAGGTGCGGGCCATCCTACCACCAGTGAGCGTCTATGGACTAGAAAACATCCCAGAGCCTGGTGAGTACACAACACAATATTCTGCGACTACACACACACACATCACTGTCAAGGGGAGAGTCAAACCATGCACTCTTAGCAAATACACAGCAACCAGAACAGAATCATCCCAAAATGTGCATGTCACTCAGAGAAACACAACACATGCCATCACAAAGTGACATTTAACTGTGTCATCACATGTACAAACACAACTACAACTACAGCTAGGCAGTGGCACAAATATAACTCACAAACACATCCAGACAAGTAGCCACCACTACAACACCAGCACACAGTGAAGCCCACTGAAAGAAAGGAAATATGTGTATGCTGGGCAAGTCAGTGTAGCCAATAGCATCATGGGAGTTGTAGGCACAGTTATTGCTCACCCCCACAACTGTCCCATCAACACCACCCTGAACCATGCGCACATCACAGGGAGTGGAAAACAACTTACAAGATGGCTGACACTGGCTACTGCTGTGGGGAGTGTAGGAGAGTAGGATCTGCTTCACATGGGTACCCCCACTTTTTGCTGATGCTTCACTGTTTTTCGACCTTAGTCTGGCTGGGGCCCTGCTAATCAGAACCCCAGCCTAGCTGCTTCCTCTCTAAAATGGTTTCCATGTGCCTTAGGCACATCTCTGATTGGAATCTGGAGTGCCCTTATAAGTCCCTAGTATATGGTATACTATGTACCCAGGGCATAGGTTCCTCAGAGGCCTACCAGGGGCTGCAGCATGTATTGTGCCACCCCTGAAAGGCCATCCAAACTGACACCACAGGTCTGCTACTGCAGCCTGGGTAAGGTGGTGCATGCACCCCTTACTGTGATATAGGCTACCTATATCACTATATACATACACACATATAAACCTATAAGTCACTCCTATGGCAGGCCTTATCAATCCTGAAGGCAGAGTGCGTGGTTCCTATGTGAGAGGGTGCCCTTGCATGAGCAGGGCCCCTCTGCAGCGTTCGGAGACCCTTCTCTGATGCTGTTTGTAGTGCAGCCTGACCATATACTCTTAAGCGCATTATAACCTCGCGTTAAATGCTAACTTTGGGATGGCTGCACGGAAACATGTCGTGTTTGGTGTCAAACATCTTGGAATACTACCCCCCTGCCAGTTCTGGCGGCGGGGGTAGCATTCCACCCTTCTAGAGGGAAAGACATGTACACACCGGTATGCCCGGTACTGACTTTCCAAGGCCTGGCATCACAAAATGGATGCCGCTTCCACAGACACGAGTCTGGCCTCCTGCTGCTGACAGAAACTCCGGCAGGGGAGGCCTGGACAATAGGTTTCCTGTCCCAGGGAGGTGTGACCACCTCCCCAGACAGGATAGTGTGTATTGGGGCTGGGCGGGAGCACTCTCGGGTGCTTTGAAGTCCTGCACTGGGGGCACATTTGGTGTCCCTGTGCATACCCCAGTTCAAACCGGATCAGGGGCTTCCAGCCCCTGCTTTGGCGCGAACTGGACAAAGGGAAAGGGGTGTAGCCACCCCTCTGCCCTGACCCACCCATAGGTGGGACCACAGAGTAAGTCCAACCCCTAAACTTAGTATAAGTATGGGACCCCAGTCCTTAGGACTTTAGATTATCCCTGGATGAAACTCTGACACAGAATCCTGGACCTTCGACGCTCTACTTAAAGATTAGAGGACAGAAGAATCTCCCTTGGGGTCAAGGAGTGACTCCCCTGCTTGGCAGGCACCAAAGAAGCAATTGTCCAGTCTGCATCGCTGAAGCTCCCGTTGGACGCCGAAGTCTTTGCATCACCAGAGGTAGATTTCCAGACTTCGCCGAGGCTGCCCTGAGTCCCCAGCAAAGCTGAGGCCCGTAGCTGTCGTGGGTAACGTGGAACCGTGACCCCTGGACACCGCACGCATTTGCAAGTGCATCCTCTTCTGGGTCTTCCACGAAGTCGTGCTTTGGGCTCCGAGTAGCCCCAGCCTCCAGCACCAACTGCACTGAAGATCACTGGCCTCCACTCCTCGAGTGTCCTGTGAGCCAGCTCCACGTGCACCGTCTCAAGACTCCTTCGCGGTCGCTAGCCCATTGGCTAGTAGCCCTTCACGAAGGCCAATCTTTTTCTACTTGGGCTCCCTGGTTGCTCCAGGCTTGCCCTCACTTACCTTTGCTGGGTGAGTTCCTCAGACCTTGCTGGTCTGCACAATCGTCAATCTTCATCTTCATCAAGACTTGCCGTTGCCAAGGCTTGTTGGGTCCAATCCAGGTCGCCGACACCTCAGCACTCGACAGACATCGTGTACCAGCCCGAATCCTGCTCCTGGTTGCCAACAACGCCTCCTGGACCTCGTGGCTGAAGAGTCAAGACGACTGTCAACCTACCTGAAGCACTCGACATCGGTGGGCATCTGCTCATCGCCTTCCTGGTCACTGGCTAGTGACCCAGACTCTGTCCCCTCTGCTTTCAGGTTCTTCAGATCTCCGATCCACCCTTGGATCCACCCGGACACTTTTCACTTGGTCGCCAGCAGCACTTTGCAGCAGATCGCCATTCAAATCAACGACGAAACCCGACCCCGAAAGGCACCTATGCACCCGGCTTCCCTGGGTGAGGTAACAAGAGTACTCCGGTGCTCCCATGGTTAGAGACTCTAGAACGACCTAGTTCTCAAAGGGTTTGCTCCAAGTCCTTCTTTAAGTGTCCCTTTTCTTTAAATTCCAAACCGCGACTTTCTCCATAGAAGTTAACGGCGATTCGCGGCTGTGTTACTACACTGCACGCGTCCCCCGTGGGTCCCCTGTGTCACTACCTTGGGTGGTTCCTTGTGGTCCAAGCACTTCTAGAGGCTCTAGGCCTAGTGTCTAGCTCAGTCGTGGTTCTTATACCACTTTATTGGTATATGGTTTGAGTACGCCCCTAGGGCCCAAACGTGTATTTGTGCTATTACTGTGTTTAAATAACTTATAACTTATGTACTTCGAACTCTAGCCTCATAAAGAGACTAGAGGGGTGTGTTTAGTAATAAATACATATATTTTGAATATATACCTGGTGTGGTGCTCTTTCATTTGTTCACTCAAGAGATTATAGACTGGTAAAACAAGCTGCTTTACATTCCTTCAAGACTTAGCCTGAAGGCTGCTCTCCATAGCTACCACTAGGATAGCTTTCAATAAAGGTTGTCTTTAACCTATCTCCAATAAGGGGTTGTTTGGACTGGTGCAAGGTGCCCACTATAATTAGTGGACAGCATATACCAGGCCAACTTCTCACATTGGTGTGCAGCGTGTGGGATTCCAGCTTGTTTTACCAGATAATCTCAATTGAATTGATCAACTGAAAACCACTAAAGGTACCTAAGATACATATAAATTAAGCTTAGTATACAGTAAGTTCTACTGAACTTAGAGTTGTGTGTTAAGGGATAGCACACCCTTTCTACAACTCAAGAGAGTTTAGTAGGCCACACTAGAGTAGGTAGTGCATACACCACACCTCACTAGTGATGTCTTCAAAGCCAGGACCTAGAGAGTCCTTGCCAGAAGCCACTGGGCTTCTTCCCTCCAAGTATGATACACTCCCATTCTTGGAATTGAGAGCAATATGCAATGTGAGGAAACTGAAGACAGGCCAAAGTCCCACCACCCAACATCTGAGAGAGATGTTAATGGCTGATGATCTCAACAGGCCCTAAGGGACTGAAGGGGTAGGTGCAGCGGGTGGGGCAGAAGATGAGGATGGGGCCAGGGGTAGCAACACCCCCAACCCCCCCTCTGGAACTGACCAGGAGGGTGACAATGACCCTGACCTGGAAAACCCAATCCCTCCTGTGGAAGAGGAAGAGGAGGATCAGAATGACCTCCACTTTGTCCCCCAGGAAGGATTATGAGTGTGCCTAGAAGGTCTAGATCTCCTTCTCAGGAGTCTACCCACTCTGACACCTCAATAGGGACCTCTGTCTCCTCTCATAGGAGGGAATCCTCTCATGAGAGGAGAAAGAGGCTGATTCAGTATGAGCAAGCCCAGCTTGAACTCAGAAAGCAGCAATTGGCTCTAGACAGGGAGTCCCTAGATCTCTACAGAGAGAGAAAAAGTTGGGACTAGAGTCCCATGGTGGCAGCAATATCCCTAAAGATAGGGAAAGGTCTTATGACCATAGAAACCTGAGCAAGATTGTCCCTCCCTACCAGAGTGGGGATGACATCCACAAATGGATAACTGCTCTAGAGAGGGCCTGTAAAGTACAGAAGGTCCCTCAGGAGCAGTGGGCAGCAATCTTGTGGCTCTCCTTTGCAGACAAAGGAAGAGACAAGCTCCTCACTGTAAGAGAAGAGGATGCTGATAATTACAAGGTCTTGAAGAGTGCTCTTATTGATGGGTTTGGCCTAACAACTGAACAATACAGGTTAAAGTTCAGAGATGCCCAAAAACCACAGACTCAAGACTGGGTAGACTATGTGGATTGTTCTGCTAAGGCTCTGGAAGGCTGGTTGATGGGCAGTAAGGTGTGTGACTTCACAGGATTGTACAATCTGATAATGAGGGAGCAGATTCTTAATAACTGTCAAAATCAGCTGTTGCATCAGTACCTGGTGGACTCTGATCTGACCTCTCCCCAAGAATTGGGAAAGAAGGCAGACAAATGGGTCAGAACCAGGGTGAGGCAGAAGGTACAGAACCAAGGTGGTGACCCTAAGAAGCAAGATTCTAAGAACTCTGATAAGGGTGGGGAGAAGGGTAAAGATCAAAAGTCTTTACAAGGCCCCCAAAAATCTTCTTCAGGGGGGATTCACAGTCTACCAAAGGGAAAGGCCAAAGAAAACCATGGTGCAAGGTCTGTAAGCAAAAGACCCACTGGACCAGTGATTGCACCAAGTCCAAAGACTCGACTCCAGCCCCCACCAATGCCCCTAAGGCACCTGCTCCCCCTAGTGCAGTTACAGTTGGTGGTGGGAGTACTACAGCCAAGGGTTTAGTAGGGTTGACCCTGGGTACTGAGATGGGCTCTGACCTAGTCAGAGAACTCACTCAGGCTGTCCTAGTCTGTGATGGAGGCATGGATATGACCTCCTCTATGAGTCCCAGTAATCTGGGCAAGTACAGACAACAGCCTTTAATCAATGGACGAGAGGCTTTGGCATTTAGGGACACAGGGGCAAGTGTCAACATGGTGACACAAGACCTTGTGAATCCTGGGCAAGTTATACTTGGTGAGATGTACCAAGTGACCAATGCTAGCAATGTCAGAACAGACCATACTCTGGCAGTTGTTAACTTCTCCTGAGGAGGGGTAACTGGCCTTAAGAAGGTTGTGGTAAGTGCAGACCTACCAGTTGAATGCTTGCTTGGCAATGACTTAGAAACTTCAGCTTGGGCAGAAGTGGAGCTCAGGACCCATGCAGAAATGCTGGGGATCCCTGCAGATGTGTTTGCTGTGACCAGGTCACAAGCCAAAATGTCTAGCACTAAACAGGCCTTGGATTCTGGAATAATGGACCAAGTGCCTTCCAAGAGGAGGAGTAGTAGGGTAAAGGCAGTGCCTTCCCCCTTGGCTCAGAAGGAAGATCAGTCCCTTGAGGGGATGATCTCAGTCCTGAGGAAGGAACTGTCCCAGAGGAGCTTGAACCTGAACAGGTTGAATTCTTGGGGACAGGGGGACCTTCCAGGGCAGATCTGAGCCAGGAGCAGCAGAGCTGCCCCTCTCTTGAACCCCTCAGACAGCAAGCTGCTGCTGAGGCTGCTGGGAAAGCTAGTGGTCCCCATACTGTGTATTGGGATGATGGACTCTTGTACTCAGAGTGTAGAGACCCCAATCCTGGTGCTACCAGGAGGTTGGTTATACCTCTGAAGTTCAGGGGCTTCCTATTGACCCTAGCCCATGATATTCCCTTAGCAGGTCACCTGGGCCAGAACAAGACTTGGGACAGAATTGTCCCTCACTTTCACTGGCCCCACATGTCTGAAGACACCAAGGAGTTTTGTCGCTCCTGTGTAACCTGCCAGGCCAGTGGCAAGGCAGGTGGCACTACAAAGGCCCCCTGATACCACTACCTGTGGTGGGGGTTCCCTTTGAAAGGGTGGGGATTGACATTGTTGGTCCCATGGATCCCCAAACAGCATCTGGGCACAGGTTTATCCTGGTGGTAGTGGATCATGCCACCAGGTACCCAGAGGCTATTCCCCTTAGGACCACTACAGCACCTGTGGTGGCAAGGGCCCTCCTGGGAATTTTCTCAAGAGTGGGCTTCCCTAAGGAGGTTGTATCAGACAGGGATGCTAACTTTATGTCTGGATACTTAAAAGCAATGTGGAAGGAGTGTGGAGTGACTTACAAGTTCACCACACCCTATCACCCACAATGCAATGGTTTAGTTGAGAGATTCAACAAAACCTTGAAGGGCATGATTAAAGGGCTCCCAGAAAAGCTTAGGCGAAGATGGGACATACTCTTGCCCTGCCTTTTATTTGCATACAGGGAGGTGCCTCAAAAGGGGTTGGCTACAGCCCTTTTGAACTTTTGTTTGGTCACCCTGTCAGGGGTCCACTGTGCTTGGTGAAGGAAGGATGGGAGTTGCCTCTCAAGCCCCCAAAGCAAGACATAGTGGACTACGTACTTGGTCTCCGCTCCCGGATGGCTGAGTATATGAAAAAGGCAACTAAAAACCTTGAGGCTAGCCAGGAACTTCAAAAGGCCTGGCATGACCAAAAGGCTGTACTGACTGTTTATCAGCCAGGACAGAAGGTGTGGGTGTTGGAGCCAGTGGCCCCAGCAGCTCTCCAAGACAAATGGAGTGGACCCCATACCATTGTTGAACAGAAGGGTGAGGTTACCTACTTAGTAGACCTAGGAACACCCAGGAGTCCCCACAGGGTTCTCCATGTCAACAGGTTAAAACCATATGTGGACAGGGCAGACATGGGCTTGCTCATGGCTACTGATGAGGGACAGGAGGAAGAGAGTGACCCACTCCCTGACCTGCTCTCACAGAACCCTGATGATGGGTCAGTGGATGGTGTAGCCTTGGCAGGCAGCCTCACTACCCAGCAGCAAACTGATTGCAGACAGGTGCTCAATCAGTTCAGACACATGTTCTCACTGACTCCAAGTCAGACCACCTGGTGCACTCATGAAGTGGACACTGGGGACAGTCTGCCTATTAAAAATAAGATTTAAAGGCAACCTGACCATGTCAGGGACTGTATCAGGACAGAAGTCCAGAAAATGTTGGATTTGGGAGTTATTGAACCCTCAGATAGCCCTTGGGCTAGTCCAGTGGTCCTTGTGCCAAAACCTCACACCAGTGGTGGGAAAAGAGAGATGAGGTTTTGTGTGGACTACAGGGATCTCAATGCAGTCACTAGGACTGATGCCCATCCAATACCTAGGGCAGATGAGCTAATAGACACTTTGGCATCAGCCAAGTATCTAAGCACATTTGACCTGACAGCTGGCTACTGGCAGATCAAACTAGCTGATGATGCAAAGCCAAAAACAGCATTCTCAACCCCTAGTGGGCATTATCAATTTGTGGTGATGCCCTTTGGTCTGAAGAATGCACCTGCCACTTTTCAGAGGTTGGTGAATACAGTCCTTACAGGTCTGGAAGCCTATAGTGCAGCATATCTAGATGATATTGCTATCTTTAGCTCCACCTGGGAGGATCACCTGGTCCACCTCAGAAATGTTTTACAGGCCCTGCAGAAAGCAGGCCTGACTATCAAGGCCACCAAGTGCCAGATAGGGCAGAGTCAGGTTGTGTACCTGGGCCACCTTGTGGGTGGAGGCCAGGTTCAACCTTGCAGAGCAAGATCCAGACCATCATGGACAGGACTGCTCCAACTACCCAGACTCAGGTGAGAGCCTTCTTAGGCCTGACTGGGAACTATAGGAGATTTGTCAAGGGGTATGGATCAATAGTGACACCCCTGAATGACTTAACTTCCAAGAAAATGCCCAAAAAGGTTCAGTGGACAGTTAGCTGTCAAAAGGCATTTGATGACCTGAAGCAGGCCATGTGCACTGCTCCCATTCTACAGAGTCCTGATTACTCCAAGAAGTTCATTGTTCAAACTGATGCATCTGAATTGGGGGTAGGGGCTGTACTGTCACAATTGAATGAAGAAGGTCAGGATCAGCCAGTAGCTTTCATTAGCAGAAGGCTGACCCCTAGAGAGAAACGTTGGTCAGCCATTGAGAGGGAGGCCTTTGCTGTGGTCTGGGCTCTGAAGAAGTTGAGGCCATACTTGTTTGGTACTCACTTCCTTGTTCAAACAGACCATAAGCCCCTCTTATGGCTAAAACAAATGAAGGGAGAAAACCCCAAACTGCTTAGGTGGTCCATTTCCCTACAGGGGATGGACTTCACAGTGGAACATAGACCTGGGAGTAACCATGCCAATGCAGATGGACTCTCTAGGTACTTCCACTTAGAACATGAAGACTTAACTGGGCAGGGTTAGTTTAATGTCCCTACGTTTGGGGGGGGTTGTGTAGGAGAGTAGGATCTGCTTCACATGGGTACCCCCACTTTTTGCTGATGCTTCACTGTTTTTTGACCTTAGTCTGGCTGGGGCCCTGCTAATCAGAACCCCAGCCTAGCTGCTTCCTCTCTAAAATGGTTTCCATGTGCCTTAGGCACATCTCTGATTGGAATCTGGAGTGCCCTTATAAGTCCCTAGTATATGGTATACTATGTACCCAGGGCATAGGTACCTCAGAGGCCTACCAGGGGCTGCAGCATGTATTGTGCCACCCCTGGAAGGCCATCCAAACTGACACCACAGGTCTACTACTGCAGCCTGGGTAAGGTGGTGCATGCACCCCTTACTGTGATATAGGCTACCTATATCACTATATACATACACACATATAAACCTATAAGTCACTCCTATGGCAGGCCTTATCAATCCTGAAGGCAGAGTGCGTGGTTCCTATGTGAGAGGGTGCCCCTGCATGAGCAGGGCCCCTCTGCAGCGTTCGGAGACCCTTCTCTGATGCTGTTTGTAGTGCAGCCTGACCATATACTCTTAAGCGCAATATAACCTCGCGTTAAATGCTAACTTTGGGATGGCATGTTGTGTTTGGTGTCAAACATCTTGGAATACTACCCCCCCGCCAGTTCTGGCGGCGGGGGTAGCATTCCACCCTTCTAGAGGGAAAGACATGTACACACCGGTATGCCCGGTACTGACTTTCCAAGCCCTGGCATCACAAAATGGATGCCGCTGCCCCAGACACGAGTCTGGCCTCCTGCTGCTGACAGAAACTCCGGCAGGGGAGGCCTGGACAATAGGTTTCCTGTCCCAGGGAGGTGTGACCACCTCCCCAGACAGGATAGTGTGTATTGGGGCTGGGCGGGAGCACTCTCGGGTGCTTTGAAGTCCTGCACTGGGGGCACATTTGGTGTCCCTGTGCATACCCCAGTTCAAACCGGATCAGGGGCTTCCAGCCCCTGCTTTGGCGCGAACTGGACAAAGGGAAAGGGGTGTAGCCACCCCTCTGCCCTGACCCACCCATAGGTGGGACCACAGAGTAAGTCCAACCCCTAAACTTAGTATAAGTATGGGACCCCAGTCCTTAGGACTTTAGATTATCCCTGGACGAAACTCTGACACAGAATCCTGGACCTTCGAGGCTCTACTTAAAGATTAGAGGGACATGTAGTGTAGCTCCTATTTCCCTTATAGGCTCTGCGCATTGGAATAGCCTGTCCTATAGGTTTGACATAGGACTGAGAAGACCGGTATGTCCCTGTCGAGTATAATAAACTTAATTACTTGTGCCAGCTAGCTCAGAGGCCACTAGAAACTTCTTGACTGACAAGAAGAGGATTCGACTTCTGTGCCGCAAAACATGACCACTGTGTTTCCCTTACAGAATCAGGATGTGTCCCAGAGTCGTAGAAACAATAGATAAGCTATTTCACTCAGCTCAGTACGTGCATGTTTCAGTTATTCTCCAGGTTACAGAAATAACAGACGGGCGTTTCAATAAAGGATTTATTGAACAGTCTTCGTTTCTGTTCCTAAAGTGGATGTGCTGTTATGATCACAAGACAGTATGCGAGATAAAATGATGTACAAGGTGAGCAGTAAAAATAAATAATACTGCGTTGGCATTATCTTTTCAGCATGTATGCATTTACGTAAAATGACACATCCTAAAAATGCGAGTACTCATGCGATGCGTTTCTACTAGTTCTACCCCAGTATACCTAACCTATCACTGGGTGTAGGGGAGAAGTGAGGTGCTGTGTCCCTGACTTCAGAGGTAGCCTACCAAGAGTCTAGTATGCCAAGAGTCTAGTATGCCAAGAGTCTGGCTCCCCATGCCAAGAGTCTCTCTAGGTTCTAGTCTGCTCCATACCTGAAGAATGAGAGAGTGAGGATCTCTTTTCCGGACTTGAACTCCAACACCCATGGGGGAGGATTAGATCACTGGAAGCTGGACTCTCTGCGAGCAGAGGAAGGGGCCGCGTCTTCTCAGTGCGTCTGGCCGGGAGCTCGGGCTCCTCTGAGTCGAGGTCTCCTCTGATTTCCCCGGGGTTTGGGAAGGGTATATTTATACCTGAAAATGGTAGCATTGACGTGGAGTTGGGTAGCGAAGAGACGGCATGAATGGATCCCTTAGGGAATAAGGAGGTTCATGCATAATGTATGAGTCCCTTGGATTCTATGCCTATATAAGGGCAGGTTGGGTTATGTCTGTATAAGGACATGCAGTTCTAGAAAGCCCGTTTAAGGACACCCTAGCAAGTATTACTGAGAGACAGAAGAATCTCCCTTGGGGTCAGGGAGTGACTCCCCTGCTTGGCAGAGCTGCCAACGAAGCAATTGTCCGGTCTGCATCGCTGAAGCTCCCGTCGGACGCCAAAGTCTTTGCATCACAAGAGGTGGATTTCCAGACTTCCCCGAGGCTGCCCTGAATCCCCAGCAAAGCTGAGGCCCGTAGCTGTCGTGGGTAACGTGGAACCGTGACCCCTGGACCTGTACGCATTTGCAAGTGCATCCTCTTCTGGGTCTCCCACGAAGTCGTGCTTTGGGCTCCGAGTAGCCCTGGCCTCCAGCACCAACTGCACCGAAGATCACTGGCCTCCACTCCACTAGTGTCCTGTGAGCCAGCTCCACGTGCACCGTCTCGAGGCTCCTTCGCGGTCGCTAGCCCGTTGGCTAGTAGCCCTTCCACGGAGGCCAATCTTTCTCTACTTGGGCTCCCTGGTTGCTCCAGGCTTGCCCTCACTTACCCTTTGCTGTGTGAGTTCCTCAGACCTTGCTGGTCTGCACAATCGTCAATCTTCATCTTCATCGAGACTTGCCGTTGCCAAGGCTTGTTGGGTCCAATCCGGTCGCCGACACCTCAGCACTCGACAGACATCTGTGTACCAGCCCGAATCCTGCTCCTGGTCGCCGACAACGCCTCCTGGACCTCGTGGCTGAAGGTCAAGAGCGACCGTCAACCTACCTGAAGCACTCGACATCGGTGGGCATCTGCTCATCGCCTTCCTGGTCACTGGCTAGTGACCCAGACTCTGTCCCCTCTGCTTTCAGGTTCTTCAGATCTCCGATCCACCCTTGGATCCACCACGGACACTTTTCACTCGAGTCGCCAGCAGCACTTTGCAGCAGATCGCCATTCAAATCGGCGGCCGAAACCCGACCCGAAAGGCACCTATGCACCCGGCTTCCTGGGTGAGGTAACAAGTACTCCGGTGCTCCGTGGGTAGAGACTCTAGGCAGACCTAGTTCTCAAAGGGTTTGCTCCAGTCCTTCTTTAAGTGTCCCTTTTCTTTAAATTCCCAACGCATGACTTTCTCCATAGAGTTGCCGGCGATTCGCGGCTGTGTTACTACACTGCGTGCGTCCCCCGTGGGTCCCCTGTCACTACCTTGGGTGGTTCCTTGTGGTCAAAGCACTTCTAGAGGCTCTAGGCCTAGTGTCTAGCTCAGTTGTGGTTCCTATACCACTTTATTGGTATATGGTTTGGATACGCCTCTAGGGCCCCAACGTGTATTTATGCTATTACTGTGTTTAAATAACTATAACTATGTACTTCGAACTCTAGCCTCATAAAGAGACTAGAGGGGTGTGTTAGTAATAAATACATATATTTGAATATATCACCTGGTGTGGTGCTCTTTCATTTGGTCACTCAAGAGATTATAGACTGGTAAAACAAGCTGCTTTACATTCCTTCAAGACTTAGCCTAGGCTGCTCTCCATAGCTACCACTAGGATAGCTTTCAATAAAGGTTGTCTTTAACCTATCTCCAATAAGGGTTGTTTGGACTGGTGCAAGGGGCCTATAATTAGTGGACAGCATATGCCAGGCCAACTTCTCACAGTCAGTGCCCTGCCCCCCTCCCTGCAAGAAGCCATAACGGCAGTCACAATACTTAATCCAGGCAAGAACCCTAAAAAATGCTAAACCTGCAATCGTACACATTCTCAGGTATGTGCCCTGAGGAATCTGGAGCTCCCTTCCTGTGGAAAGCAGAGACTGATTCCTTCAGCACTTGCGCTTCAAGAGGAAGTAGAAAGCTCTACTGATGAGGCACTGCGCTGAGCTAAGAAGCTTTTCTCTTTTTGTCTCCTATTGTGTACAGCAAGATTAATTTGCTACCTGGCCAATGAGTACGGCCTATGCCCGGCCTCTAATCTGTCATTTTGTACTTGATGTTTATTTCTATGTATCATTACTTTTCTCACACAACTATCTCTACCTATGTCTTCCGCAACTTACGTATGTAAAAGCGCTCTGATACCACTTGGGTCGTGTACGCGCTATACAAAACTTTTAAAAATAAAATAAACCCTCAAAAAAAGTAAATGTAACACACGCCCACGTGTGTCAGTCCAGCATGACAATAAGATCCTTGCCAAACTGATTGCACTCCAGACTGCTACCTCTTCTGCTGCTCATTGTCAGGCCAGATGTTGTCTATTCTGAAGGTATGCTGCTATTGCAGCGAGATGTACAGCGTATGAATGTGTGCTAACCCTGTTTGCTGTAAATGCAGTAAATGGCAAATGATGTTCTGAACTGAAGCATCTAAGCGGGTTGATATGGTTATTGCAATAAATAAACCACTTCCGCTTTGCTGCATAGCAAGCTCTTGTAGTAGGTCCTCTAGCTTCTTTAATAATGTTCATACAGTCAGACGGAAGATTGAGATAGCCAAACTATGACTTCAGGTGCCAGATCGCTAGGTTGAGATGTCTGGGATCTGGGGGTCTTATCTCTCCACGGCTCTGCATCAGGAGATTGGATGTGAGATGTAGTTTTTGATGAGGAACTACTGAGTGCTCCAACAGTGTGGTGAACCAAGGTTGACGGGCCCATTTGAGAGCTACTAGGATTAACGTGAGGGACGTTTGCCTGAGCTTCTGAACCACTAGTGGAATGAGTGGGAGAGGCGGAAAAGCACAGGCAAATATCCCTGACCAGTTCATTCATAGTCCATTGCCTTTGGACAATGGGTGTGAATATCTGGAGGCGAAGCTTAGGCATTTTGCGTTTTGGTGTGCGGCGAACAGATCTATGTCTGGAAAGCCCCACGTCTGAAAGAACGGGAGGAAAAGCTGAGGGTGTTGTTCCCACTCGTGAATCTGTTGTCTCTGCCTGCTGAGCAGATCTGCGATCTGATTGTCTACTCCTGGAAGGTGTTCTGCTAGGAGATAGATTTCGTGATGTATGGCCCACCTCCAAATGGCCTGTGCAAGGTGTGACAGTTGGTGAGTGTGTCCCTCCCTGTTTCTGTATATAATACATGGCTGTCATGTTGTCTGTGCGTATCAGGACAGCTTTGCCTACAAGGTGAGTTTGAAAGGCTTTGAGCGCTAGAAATACTGCTAGAAGCTCTAGGTGATTTATGTGAAGTTGCTTTTGATACTGACTGCACATGCCCTGAATTGTGCAGGTTTGGAGATGAGCTCCCCAACCGGTGAGCGTTGCGTCTGCTGTTAGCACTGTCTGTGGAACTGGGTCGATGAAGGGCCGCCCTTTGGAAAGGTTTTGTGGATTCCACCACCGCAGAGAGCAATGAGTGCGGCCGTCCACCAACACTAGATCTGATCATTTACCCAGCGACTGATTCCACTGACGTGCTAAGCATTCCTGAAGGGGACGCATTTGAAGTCTTGAATAGGGAACTATTAAGATGCAAGACGCCATCATTCTTGATAACTGCATGAATACCCGAGCTGGCAATGAGTGGTGAGGCTGGAACTGGGATATTAGAGCCTGAATGTTGCGGATTCTGGCTGGATTGGGACAGGCTAAAGCTTTTTGTGTATTGAGAGTGGCTCCCAGGTACGTTTGCGTGTTGCAAGGTTGGAGATGGGACTTGGACAGATTTATTGTGAATCCAAGATCGTGGAGCAGCTGTACTGTTTTGTGAGTGTGTTGTAGACACTTTGCTTGTGAACTGGCTTTGATGAGCCAGTCATCTAAGTATGGGAAGACGTGAATATGTTGCCTTCGCAGAGGAGGTGGGGGAGGGTGGGGTTGGAGGAGGCAAGTCACTGTTTGTTGGCTGCAGGGGAAGTACGTGTTGAGTTACATTTACCTCTTCCCTTGATGTTATTGCCTCAAAATCCTCCTCTAAAGTAGCCTCTAGAAGAGGGTGACTGATGGTTACCCCTGTAGGAGGTAGAGGTATTGTGCGAGGAGATGTTCTTTGAGCCCCCTCACTGTAAAAGGAGCCTCGATTTGAAGGGAACTGCAGAGCACCCCCATGGATTTTGCAACCTCTGTATCCTTCTTCATATTTTCTAAAGAAGAATCTACTACAGGTCCGAAGAGGTGTTCCTTATCGAAGCGTAGTTTTAAAATGGAAGCTTGGACTTCGGGTTTAAACCTTGAAATTCTGAGCCAGGCGTGTCTTCTTAAAAGAACGCTAGTGTTAACTGTGCGAGCTGCAGTATCAGCTGCATCTAAAGCACATCTAATGGATGTATTAGAAATGAGCTTTCCTTCCTGAATTAAATAATTCGCTTTATTTTTATGTTTGTCTGGCAAGAATTGGAGCAATTTTTCCAGCTCGTCATAATGAGCCCTGTCATAACGTGCTAAAAGAGCCTTGGTGTTGGCAATACACCAGTGATTGGCTGCCTGTGCAGCCACTCCCTTGCCAGAGGCATCTATAAGTTTGGATTCTTTATCAGGAGGAGGGGCATCTCATGCAGTATGAGAATTTGCTCTTTTGCAAGCGCTAGAGACCACAAGGGAGTCTAATGGAAGTTGACCCTTGATGTAGATTGGGTCTGTAGGTGCCAGCTTATATTTCTCGTCTACTCTGGGTGGGACAATCTTTGCACGCACAGGGTCTTTAAATATTTCGTCTACGTGTTTGAGCATACCCTTGAGCATGGGTAGTGTGTGTGTTGCTCTTTGAGAAGAACTTAAGGTCTCAAAGAGAAAATCCTCCTCAAGGGCCTCTTTGTGAAGTTGGACCCCATGGTATTCGGCAGCCCTATTGAGTAACTATGTACCCTACATTGGCATCTGGTGGAGAGGGTTTTGAAGGATAAAGATCAGGATCATTGTCTGTATTAGGATCTGTATTGTAGTCAGTCCATGGATCCGGACTAATGTCCCCTGGTACCTCCCCATCTTCGTTATCTTGGTGGTCGGGTGACTGTGGTGAATTTATAGGAGTAATTAACAAATTTGGGTCAAGTGGGGAAGGAGATATAAGAGGAGGAGAAGGATTAGTACAAACATTTTTCTTTTTAAGTGGAATGTGGTAAGCTTCCTCCATCTCTGGCTTCCGTTTAACTGGCAGTTTTACGTAAATGTCCAGTTTTTGGATTAATCTCTAGTTCTTTCTGTTTTGGGTCCGTATTGGAAGGCGGGACGTCGAAACTAGGCTCCTTGGATGGGGGAGGAGCTGTTTTGCCTTTCTGCGGCGGAATTTTCGGTGCCGAAGGTTTCGGCTCCGAGACTTTCAGATCCAAAGATTTAGGTTTCGGTGCCGAAGGAATGGTCACAATGACGTGCTTGGATTTCTGTGCCGAAGGTTTCGGTTCGGTGCCCGAATGAGGCAGACTATCCCGAGCCGGAAGGCTTCGATGTGTGTTTCGGTGCCGAGCCCCAAGGCGGGGCATTCAAAAACTGATCTCGGTGCCGACCTTGGCCCGAAGGCAGAGGAGGGCCCGGAGCCATTTTCTTCGGCATATTTTGGAGCAGGGGAGTATCAGTACTCACTGTATGCGGACCCAGTGGAACGTCTTCTTCCATGTCTGAGTCGTCTTCGGACACAGAAATTGGTTTCTCCTCATCCTCGGCTCCTTGTGCGTCGAAGACTTCATGGTCGGAATCTTCTACGAAGATATCTGGTGCGCAGCCGCTTTGTTGGTGCATTTCGTGACATCGAGCCCGACAATCACGGAGCGTCTTGTTGGATCAAAAAGATCGGCACGCGTCGCAGTCCTGTTCATTGTGTTAGGGGATAGACACAAGTTGCACACTTTGTGCAAGTTGGTGCGCGGATACTTAGCGCGACACCCGGGACAGAATTTGAATGGAGTCCGTTCCATCTACTGCTAGCTGACCCGACACGGTTAGGCCCAACAGCCCTCCCCGAATTTTCCGATCGAAGAATTTGAACCGATACGACACGCGGAGAATGGGAAACTCAATCAAGAAACAATACCGTTGAGGGTACTGGATGCGCACAGAGGGGAACCCAAGAAACGGTGTTGAACCGGAGCGCAGCAATTCACATCACAACAGTCAATGTTATCCTATGGAGGAAAATAGTGTTATCGGTTGTGAGGTAAGTATTTGGTAGTGTGAGTTGAGGTTCTGGGGGTAGACTCAGGGGTTCACTCTAGTTACACCCTCAGCGGCACTAGGGCGCCGGGTGCAGAGTGCTGAGGCCCAATGTTATCCAATGGGGGATAGAAGGCCTCCGGTTGGTGGCTGCTGGCGAGCAGGCCACAAGGTTGTGGGAGCCAAGCTCCTGGTGTTAGGCTCAGGGCAAGAGGGGATCCTGTTTAGCACAAAAAGTGCACCTGCAGCGGTGCAGGGGCGGCTGGGCTGGGTGCTGTTTTGGCGTCGGGTGCCCTGTTTTCAATGGGGATTTTCGGTTTTGGTTTTCAGCTGCAGGCTCGGTCCAGAAAGACTTCTGGGAGGAACCAACAGCTGGGCAGGTAAGTTGGAGGGCTCGAGGACGTAGGTGCACATCGGGTTCTTTTCTCCAGGGCACAGGGCTGCTGGATGCAGGGGTGTCTTGAGGTCGGATTTAACCTTACCGGGCCACTCGTGTTGGGGGGGGGTCTCCGTGCAGAGGCTGCAGGCGACGTCGGGGACTCCTGGAGGGGTCAACCCACAGTGGACTCGGACTATGGAGCGCTGGGAGACCTCGCTGGGACCGGTGGGCCACTCGAACTCTGGCTGCAGGCGACGGGTGCAGTGGTGGTTCCAGGCGTCAGGTTTCTTTGTCCTCAGCAGGCTCAGAGTCTGTCTAGGGAGTTTCTTTTGAACAGAGCTGCTGTTCACAGGAGATCCGGTCTTTGTTGAAGGCAGTCAGTCGTCCCAGGGTTCAGGAGGTCGCTGGCTGCAGGACAAGGCAACTTTTGGCGCAGGATCTCTGGATACTGCAGAAGGGCCGGTAGGACTGGGACCAAGTCAGTTCTCTAAGGTCTCCTCTGCTGGGCGTCTTCTTTCGTCCTTCTTCGAAGGTTGCGGGAACCGGTCTTCTTGGTTCAGGGCTGCCCCCTAAATACTGTACTTCGGGGGCGTTTTAGGGGTCTCGAGGTCAGTAGTCAATAGGATACTGACCTTAGGTGGACTACACCCTTGGTGTGCTCACCCCACGTGGGGGAGTGCACACTAGCCCCAATCCTGATTGGAGAGTGCCTGCCATCTGCAAGATGGCGGGCACTGAAGAGTGGGCTTCAACCCGCCTCCCCCACCTGAGGGGTGGGGTTGGCAGAGGTGGGCACAGCTTCTGGGCTGTGCTAATTTTTCCCGCCTGTCTTCCTGCCGAAAAGAAGGGGAGACCGGAAGGGGGCCTGCTCCTGATAGCAGGAGAGGCTGGAGGTCGCGTTACAAAGGCGGCAAGGACTTTGAAGCTCCCCTGCCACAGATGGCTCTCCTGGCCTGGGGAGGTGTGACCACCTCCGCCCAGGAAAGGTTTTGTTTCTAGGCTCAGGGAGCAAAGGCTCCCACACCCAGGGGTCCAGAAACATGTCTCGTGGTGTCAGGGAACCCATCAGCGTTGTTTTTCAGGGGGCTTCTCTAAGATGCCCTCCAAGTGCATTTTTCGTTAAATCCCACACTGGCATCAGTCTGTGTTTAGTGTGCTGAGAAGCTTGATACCAAACTTCACAGTTTTCAGTAAAGCCATTATGGTGGAGTTCATAATGACAAACTCCCAGCACCATATACTCTTAATGGCATTAGTGCACTTACAATGTCTAAGAATTGGTCTAGACCCTGTAGGGGTACAGGGCTCATGCACCTGTACCCTCACCACAGGTATAGTGGGGAGAGGAGTTGGCCTAACGGCTAGGGCGTTCGACCTCGAATCTGGGTTCGAGTCTCGGCAAGGACGCTGAACAGCCTGTGATTCTGGGCAAATCACTTCATCTCCCCGTCCCTAACAAAAATGAATGTGTCCTCATGTAATGCAACTGGTGCTATGTAAAGCGCTCGGATACCTGATTCGGGTCAAGATCGCGCTATATAAAACTCTGTAAAAAAGAATATATATATAGTGCACCCAGCTAGAGGGGTGGCTGACCTATGCCAGGGCAGTGGGCTGTAGGCAGGGCACACAGGGATGTGTGCCATGCCAACTCTTCACTTTGTTATGCACCAAAACACGCAGCCTGCAATGGCAGTGTGTGTGTAAAGGTACAGTGCCTCCAAGGGTGGCACAATAAGTGCTGCAGCCCTTAGAGGCTGTCCCAGGCCACAGTGCCCTTGGTACCTCTGGTACCAGTTACAAGGGACTGGCATGAAGCCAGAGAGGTGCCAATTGGGGGTACAAGGTATAGTTTGAGGAAAGAACACAGGC